>JABASF010003365.1:0-10553 GCA_019776145.1 Harlomillsia oculata
AATGGGAATGACGTTTTTTAAAAATATAGGAATTCGTTTTACATGCTAAGGCGGATTTGAATGGGATAAGAGTTGATGACCCATGGTTTTTAAATGATGACAATTAATGTTTGTGTATTAGTTGCTCAAGGAAAAGTGTTTTTGAGGAGTTTTCCTAGGTTAAGTTGAATAAAGAGTGTATTGGGGATCAATGATGGAGTGACGTGTTTTGCAGGGAGGGGCTCAACATTCATTTCTCTCTAGTGCAGTTGTGCAGAGTTCCAGAGGTTTTGTCCTGCCTGGAGATTCCTTGTGGAGATTCACATTTCACATAGAAAAGGAGGATATTGGAAACATCGCGCTTCACTTCACGACGCATCTGGACAAAAAATCTAGTAGCAGCTGAGACGACAGTCTTCAACACTCATTTTGGGTTATCGCAATCTTCTTTGCTCTTCTGGTGAGTCATCGTCGTTAGTTTTTTCTTCCTTTGTTCTTGAAAATTGTTTACGTACATAATCTTCATTAATATGTAGGATTCGTTTTATCTCGTGATCTCTCAATGACGTTTCTTGTATTTTGAATGCTTGTTGTGGTAGTTTTATAGTCGCTTTAAATTCATTTTATTCCATTTCGTTTCAATTATTCATTATTGTCGTTTGTGTAGTTTAGTACCCATTGGGAATTCTTTTGTGTGTTTTTATTACGTTTTCCATTACATTTTCTCTTGAAAAGCGAGAGTTGAGGATTTTCTACAAAATCCAAAGTTCAAAAAGTCATATTATTCTTGATTAGTAGTATTCCTTAGCAGACTTTTCCATTATCTTATCAGAGGTTGCTTGACCTTTAATAAATAGTGTACGTTGGTTAGTTTTTTCAAACCTCAAGTGTAAGTACGTAGTAGTAAGTAATGTTGGATGTATTGTTTTGATTTCTTTCAGTGGATCTCTTCACTCAGCTTTTAATTTCATTGGATTTCACTGTAGTCGGTTCTACGAATCTTTAAAAATCTCAAAATGTCATACGCCTACCTCTTTAAGTACATCATCATCGGAGATACAGGTATGTAATGAACAAAAGTAATTTTAATTAGTTGAATACAATTCTTCAAATGTTTAATTTGTGATATTAAATTAATGTTTGTTTTTAATTATTTGAAGGTGTTGGGAAGTCATGTCTCCTCTTGCAATTCACGGATAAGCGTTTTCAGCCCGTGCACGACTTGACTATTGGGGTTGAGTTTGGAGCTCGAATGATTACAATTGATGGGAAGCAGATCAAGCTTCAAATTTGGGATACTGTAAGACATACTCATTGTCGTTTGATAAATTAATATTTTATTTTTCAGCCTTTGCATTCATTGGATTTTTTGTGTATGGTTTTAGGCTGGACAAGAAGCATTTCGTTCAATTACTCGTTCATACTATCGTGGTGCGGCTGGAGCTCTTCTCGTCTATGATATCACTCGACGAGATACTTTCAATCACTTGACCACTTGGCTTGAAGATGCTCGACAACATTCCAATTCGAACATGGTTATCATGCTCATTGGAAACAAAAGGTAATTATGATTATTAGAATAAGTATTATAAAAAATGAAAGAATTTTTTGTATTGTGTTCTAATAAAAGTGTATGATATGCAGTTACTATAATGAGTGTAATATTATAATTACAGTGATTTGGAATCCCGTCGTGAGGTCAAGAAGGAAGAAGGTGAGACTTTTGCTCGAGAGCATGGTCTTATCTTCATGGAGACTTCTGCGAAGACGGCTGCGAATGTTGAAGAAGCTTTCATCAACACCGCCAAGGAAATCTACGAGAAAATTCAGGAAGGAGTGTTCGACATCAATAACGAGGTAAACTGTAGCTTTCGGCGATTTGTCATAAGTTATCTCATTCTAAATTTATGTAAATCATATTTAAATTGATTTCATATCTTTTTAGGCGAATGGAATCAAAATTGGACCCCAGCATTCCCCAAGTAGTCCTGCATCCCCTGCCGGAGGACCAGGCTCGAGTCAAGGAAGTGGATGCTGCTGAGCTACATTAAATGTGTGCCGAGTCAAATTGCTTAAAAACCATTACCATCTAAAATTTGGAATTAACGATTCATTTAAAAACTGACTGTATGATGATGATGATATTGTGCATGTTTTCTTCTGTACACCTGATGTTGTAGTTCAGCACAAAAATAAATACTAAATTAATGAGATGTATAGTTACAGACGTAATCTCCAGATGCTTTGTTGACTTAGTGCAAGTTACAAGTGGACAATTACGAATTACGACTTTTACGACTATTCAGATTATTATTGTTTCTCGGTGAAGTAACCAAACATAATGCATTTGTATGTGATTATAATTGTGCGCAGTGATTTATGATTCGCTATGTTAGTTCAAGTAACGATTCGTTATATAGTGATAATTGCTACGTAATTCCGTTATTCGTTTTGATTATTTGTGCGAATTTAAGTTGACGCAAATTGTACAAGGTGTCTCATCCATACGTAAACTTTATGCGTGTTTCCGAAAAATATGATACTACGAAATTGAAATACAATTTTATCGACACCAAAATAAATTATTCGTGTTAATTTCCATAATTATTACTCATTTGTCATTTACCACATGATTTCAACACTAAACAATAAGCATGCAACATATATACCAAAGTAAACAGCATTGATGTCCCTTCATTATTCTTTAAAATTACAAATTACGCAAACACTCTTCTTTATTTACATATTAATACACAATAAAAGAAAACCAACCAGTTTATAAATATAAAAACTCTATACTTTATTTTCGTTCGCCTTTCTTGGGGTTCTCTGTTGTTTTCTTATTTTCTCCCATGAAAAGATCCTCTTCAGCAGTGTCTCGTATACGCTTTGATTCTACCATGGATCCTCTCTCAGGGTTCACAACTACATCCGTTAACATAATACCTGACAAATTGGTTTCAAAGTGTGTGTCAAAATCCAGTAGTTCTTGTTCTTGTTCCATAATGTCACTCATCTCCGTCATTTCGCTTTGTGTTGACAAGAGTCGTCTCAATGATGGTCGATGACCAGATTTTGAATTCATTGGATGAATCTTGAAATGATGGTTTAAAACGTCACCGTTAGCATTAGAATGCATCGAATGGGGAAAATTGATATTTCCTCCTGTACACTCTGGTCGTTGGCAATCAAAATGAATTAGTGACCCATGATTACAGGTGTTTGTGATACTTGAATTCCGGCGTGATGGGAAGCTTTGATATGCATTGACAATCGAAAATCGTCTGGATTTTGATACAAAATTCGTATAGTATTTGTTGTGTGGGAGGACACAGGTAATCTAAAAACAAAAGTGCCAGAACCATAAATCTGGTGTGTTCATAAGACTTTCATGGGTCATCGTAATTTTACAATGGTTATAAACGGAAAATACGGTTTGCATACTTGAAACACAGCAGCAAAAATACCAATCAGACCTCCGGTAAAAATATCAATGAAATGATGTCTGTGATCTGAAACTCTGGATAAGCTGCAAAAGAAGGCCCATGATATCCACAGAGTATTCAACCATTGCAGAACGAAGATTTTGAGAAACGACTTTGTTTGCTTATGCTGCCACAATCGTTTCGTTTGATAAAACTGATAGTACCAAAACGATAACAATTAAATAGAGCATTGCATTCGAGACTATACGTAATGTCAATTTTGGAAAAACTCAATTTTAAAAGTTAATCATTCGAGAATCCAAACTAGTATTAAAGATTCACTTACGATCATAAATAAAGCAGAGTAGAAGCTTAACGCTGCATGACCAGAAGGAAATGATTTTCTGGCGTCATTTAATCTCCATTTTGTGATATTCGGATTTGAACAAGAGTAGTTCGTCAGCCAACTGTGATAAACAGCATCCATTAAAACATGAAATATATACTAATATACTGGAGCAATGTATAATGGAGCCAACTAATAGTGAATTCGACAACGGAACAACATGTACTGCAATTAATTCCTTATTTGGGCAGTAAAATAGAGGTTCAGGTTTCATTGCATATAAATTGCATTATGCAAAGTAAATAAATGAAAGTGTGTACAAGCGAGGACGACGTTTGCTGTAAAGGGGCATAATGAGATTTACCCAGAATTGCATTGGTCTGCAAATGTTGAAGAGCTTCCATCGCTGGTGACATTTGCAAAAGAGGTAGAAAATGAAGAATTAAAATTCGGTCCAAAACATGAATAAATGTAATGAGGCCTAGGAGAATTCAATGTGATTTTGCCAACGTCATTTACAACCAGCATGAAGCATAAACATGTAAAATAGTCCTGAAACAGTAACAAACAAAGACATTTACATGCAAAACAATATTCCAATTCATTATTGTACAAATTTTCCAAGTTGTTGTTCCTGAAAGAATTGAAGCACAAACTCACTCTGAATAGTATGACACATCCTTTCAAGATTGACTTCCAATTGACTTGTTCATAAATGAGAGTATTCTTGCTTTGTTCTTGATATTGCTGCTTCATAGCTTGAGTACTTTTAAACCTTCTTTTCTCCTTTTTCTTAAGTTTATACTTGTTAGGTTTAATGTCCCCTTTTGTGGGATTATTATGACTACCATTATTATGGTCATTGTATTTATTGTAATGGTTGCTTTGAGTCACATTTTCATTTGCATACGACGACCGACTTGAGAACCACCACCAGAATTCAAACGCTATTAACTGCACAAAGGAAGACAAAGAAAAGAAAATTCAATAGCATCAATTCAAAAATACGTTGAAATGAATGCAACACATTTTATCACTATCAATAAAATGTGTAATGGTAAAGTAATATATAATATCCGTAGAAAAATAAAAATTGCCGATTTACTTCTAGTAAAACAAGCCCCAAAACAACTCCAAATAATACTCCCATTGAAATTGTATCTCCATTATACTTATGGGTTAACTCTGGTTCACTAATTGTAATGTGTTCTACTTTTCTTCCGGTCCCATTTACAAGTGATACGGTTTGTGAGGACGAGCATCTTAGCGGTGGGAGTTTGTCATTCAAGTTGACGAGGTTAAGAAAACAAACTAATAGGATTGCAAATACTGAAACCAAAACAAAATGACATTGGAAAATTTCAAAATCAGTTTCATTATCACGAATGTTTCATGTCTTAATTTCAGTGCTATGAAATGAATACGAATGATCTGCTGCAAAAAACTGGTCACTGAGTCACTACTCTTCATAAGAAAAGCTCGCAATTTGTCATGATCATGATTTTTCTTGAAAAGTGACGACGCCTTCGGCCTACGCTTATATACGCTCCAAGTAAGTATTACATGCTTTGAAATTGAAAAGGAAGCAAAAAAGAAACGATTTTCTTTAACTACGTTTTTAAAGCATGAAAAACTTGTACATGTTGTAATGTAATGTAAGTTGTAAATCAATTTGACATTGGCAATGGGCAATGATTATAAGGAAGTAAACACAGGCAAAACCCAATGTGATTCAAATTCAAGGTCAAAAATCCGTCTACTGCATGAATGCACGTAAAGCATACTGACTTGGAGTGATACTTCAACTGGGAAAAGCGTATTTACAACTTGTTGACAGTAGTGAAAACAGACGGACTCATACGTGATTTTCATTTATAAATTATAATTAAACATTACAAAATTGATAAAAAGTTTGAATTTGCCAAATATAAGTTTAAAAAGACCAAAAACTTACAAGTCATCCATAGACTTCCGTTCACGACTAAAATCCAGACATTCTTCCAGCAACAACTGTACACACATTTCTTTTTATTTAAACAATGCATGTTTGAGTTCTCGGCCTTTTAGTTCTCAATGGTCAAGTACAACTCCACTTGTTCAATGACATTATATTAATTATGAATAAAACTTTTAAAAAACGTCGTTCCCCCAAAAAAGTACGATTTAATATTACAAAAAAAAACACACGATGAGATTGCAAAAAGCACTTGACAGATATATATAGGAATAATACTAAAAATTGTGAGATGGGTTCTTCGGAATACTAACTTTTGACTCGTATAAGAACAAGTTGCACTTAATGAATAGATGATGATTGTTCCTGTGCTGAGCAGTTGTACTGCAAAAGTCAACTGGTGGTTGGTGATGGTGGAAAGTGTTGATTTAATGGTTATGTAAAATAGAGATATATTGCGATGCGATGAGAGAAAAGAGTGAGAGAGGCGACACAAAAAAACTAACTTGACGATGATCTTCTATACTTAACAACACCACAATCTCGTCTCTCTCTGTATGATTCCGAAAGGAGTGATGTTAGCAGCAGTGGGAACAGAGTAAGCAGTCATTACAAATTGCTCCGATGCTTATCAACTAAAACATGTAATGTACAACACAGATGTGTAAAAGAAGTGTAAAAGTGTACATAAAAATGCGAATGGAAGCCTGAGCTTGTGATGCCGATGTGAAGATTAGGTTCACCCCTTTTTGTCATCTGCATCATCTGCACACCAGCAGCATCCCAAAAAAGTCATCTCATCTCTCGTTCTCATTCTCTCACAGCTTTCAAAATCTCAAATCCCAATGCAAAAGAGAAGAGAATGCAATGCAGTAGCTCAAAAAGCCTAAGCGCACAACAAGTCAATCCCAAAAACTAAAGTACAAGAGAAGGGACGATGAAACGATGAAGGCGGAGATGAAAATGCTTTCCTGATCACGATCATCAATATTACAGGCACACGGATGGACTCTGTAAAGTTAAAACATGGCATGAATCAATGAATCCCATGACATGACCAAACTATCAAAAATATCGACAACAATGAAAAGCTAATAATATTTGCATGCATATTCGCAATTTCAGGTTTGGCATCTTGTCATCCTTTGTTGGCATCATCAGTAGTTCTCAAATAAATTATAAGGACGTGTGTAAACGTGTGTAGTTTAATAGTTTAGCATGTGGGCGTGAAGTAATTTTCAAATTAGTATGAAGCACGTTGTTCAAAATGAAAAACTTGATTATTGGACTTTTCATAGCATTAATGAGGGAACGCAGACTTGCATGCATGCAAGTTGAGAAACATGACTATAGTGTGGTTTCCTAGCATTTCCACTTTTAGAGACGGATGTCAAGTACAAATATAATTAAATGCTCAGAATGTAAATGTAAATAAGTATTTTTTCGGTTTTCTAAATGATCTCGATAGTAAGCAATTCCTCTTTTAATTCATTAATTTATCTATTAAATTCATCATTCCATATTAGCACAAAGTTCAAAGGAACGCTAGGTAATGTTACAGTTAATTATGTTGTATAGGTTATCATTATCACTGAGAAATCAAGCTTGTAATCCTATATTGAATTTGACTCGATTTCACATAGTTAATTATAAATATAGTTCATCATATCCCAAATACATATAAGAAAAACAATGATAGTCAAATGGAATAAATTATTTGTTCATGAAAGACTAAAAGCTCTCATTCTATACTATCATTCACTGCGTTCGGTTTACCATTTACTTAAATTAATTTTCGTCGAACCTGAAAAAGCAATCAGGCAAAACGTTTTCATTTCAAAATCCATAAGTCTACCATAATATCCTAGCATTTCGCAAAACTAAACTACAGACTAACAGTAAACGTTACGGAAATAAGTTTTCTGAACCCTTCAACGTACGTTATCCCTTGGAGCCACCGGAGCCCGCCGTCCTGCATTATGCAATGTAAACAAAATACAAATCACTACCATTTAATTTACATGACATACTCAAATATTAGAATGAAAAACTAAAATGACTGACTATGAATTAAGGAAGCCATGTGACTGTTGTAGCCAAACTGACTTTTAAACCCCCGTCTACACACACGGCAGTCTTTAAAATATGAAACATGAGTAAGTAAATAGTTATGACTTAATCAATTACATAAAGCAATGAAGTATACATGTGTACTTGTATACATAAAGTATTACGGTATCTTTGCATGGACCAATGGTCATGGGGTAGTCGGGGTGGTTGATGTTCATGTTCATCATCAACTTCCCCATCATTGTGTCTTTGCACTTGTTCCTGAGGCTCCATTATTGGGTCTTGTACGACTTCTACCTCCGCTCCGGTGACCACGCCCGACGGCGGTTCATCTCCCTCCATTCTGACTATTCGGAAATGAACAACTAATGGTCGTGGTGTTCCATTCGTGAGAACCGTCCAGTGCGAAGGGAGGGGAACAGAGAAGTCGAACGTTTGTTCTCCCGGGTCGGGCACATACCCTACGGTACGTACGACAAACTGGATCCAAAGGTTCGGTGCGCGAGTTCCTGGACCGGCTGGAGCGGCCAAACGTTCGGCTCTGGCGGGAACTGGAACTACTCCAATTAGAGGCCGTGGTGGAGCCGCTCCTGGAATTGGAGCCGCTCCTGGAATTGGAGCCGCTCTTGGAATTGGAACCTCTCTTGGAATTGGAACCGCTCTTGGAATTGGAGCTGCGGGTCTCGGTGGACGCGGGACATCATCAACAACCTGGTCGCCACCGCCGTGGACTACAATGTTAACATTTTCATCCATTCGTTCTAGTAGTATAGTTGTGCAAATTAAGAATCGTGAATTATGAATATGAATCACTCATTGTATGTAAGACGTGTTTAGAAACTTATAGTAAAGACAATGTTTGGCAAACTTACAAAGCTTGAGGAGCACAGAACCAGAAGACCAGCTTGGACTGTTTTCTCAACAACTTTTGGTGGTGGAAGAAACACGGGACGCTGGATGCAATGCCGCCACGATATGCATAGAAATGCAGATATGCGGACTAATAAGTTGAGTCCTTGCGACCGTAAATTTCCTCGACGCTTTTCCTTCCCCTTCCCTATAGACATGGAAAACAGAAATAAATATAAAGTTCGGAAACAGTTTCTAAATAGTAGAATTAGCTAGGCCAATTAGAAATGGTACTCAAATGTCATACTCAAAGCCATGCCACGATTATAGGACTTAACAAAAACTGTACTAATTCAACCTTGTGAGTCAAATTTCGAGCAGAGTTTTTATGTCACGTTTAATTGATCAAAAACAGTATCAAAATGATCTGCTATTAAATACTTATTGACCGCAACTTGGGGGAAAGGTTATAGCTTCCGTTTGTAGCACGGTGTGTTTTGTGAAAGGAAAAGTGACGAGAATGACCTCACACCTCAGCGTCTTTATCTTTATATTGTATGATAAAAAGAGAAGACACAAGAAATCTTAAGTACCTTGATTAGGGATGTAACCGACTTTCCTATTAAGAGGTCGAAGGTCCTCAATTAGACACTCAGAGAGTCACGGCGCGGTATACAAGGTCAAAATAGAATCTCCGGTCGGCAGGCCAGGCCACGACTGAACGCTTTTTACCGATGACTTTCTTTGACCAGAATGACAGCGCGACTTCAACGACGCCGACGATCGAAGCCTTTATATACAACTCACCCGCGGGAAAGAAGACAAAGACTGGAATGCGATTCTGTCGCAAACGCAGTCGACAACACGGGCAAAAGGCCCGTTGGCGCTTTCTGCCTTAAAGGATAAAAGGTTTTACCATTAAGCAGAACAAGAACATGAAGCGTTGTCCCTCCAAGTTTCAATGGGAGGTATTTGAATTTTTGACGGCTTCACGAAGCCCAGAAGGTTCGATTCTCAGACAAAACAACTTATATTAGCATTTTAAGCAAAAATGTATGAAAGTTTTGAGTGAGAAAATGAGATTGCAGCGATTATACATGACACAGCGATAGGATGAGCATAAGATGCAATTAACGCCTGAGTGTTGGACACAGCTTCATCTCTTTTACGGTTCCTGAGTGTTTTTTTTCTTTTGTGCAGATGTCTAATAATAAGAAAACACGAATGCCATCGAGATTTGCGTTGCTCGTTCTCCCGTTCATTTAGGTTATCGCCGTTGAACGGTTGTGCCTTGATAACTCGGACTAAGGAAATCTTTATGATAATGATTTGCGATGTGTCACTTTGACATTCAAAATCCAATCATCATTAAGAACGCTTGGTTCCTAATACAATAACACTAATTATGCTGCATGATGGATGGAACACATCATCGGCACCTTTACATAAATGTCCTCTTGTAGTTGTGAAAAATAATTTGAATGTATCACAATTTCCATATTTTGTGTAGTATAGCTGTTAAAAATGACACTATTATATTGATTTCAAATTTTAAGTTGAATACTTTTTGACGAATAATAATAAATAATGCATACAACAAGCATTAGCAACATTACGTTCCTGTAACCATGTTCATTCATTAAACATTTAAAAAATGAAGAACATTCATTTAGTGTATTCTAAACTGCTCATACAGTGATCTTGTGGCGTAAAGAAACACTCGATTGAGTTTGGGTTTTCAGACCTTGAAATATTTATAAAACGCCATACTTACTCTCTACACGAACGAACTTGTTCTCGTTTTCCACAAAAACTTCACCGGCATAAATATGATGATATGATATATCAAAGTTGTAAAATGAAAGAACTTTCGGGATCGGTGAAGTAATATAATAATAATTAATATAAGACTAGGATTTGGAACTCTCTG
>JABASF010003366.1:0-10547 GCA_019776145.1 Harlomillsia oculata
CTTTAAACAATGGATTCGACTGAGCTCTTCTTAATGAAGATTTGGCCCGACCCATTTCCTGCCCATTTGAACTGACCAGTACCAATTTCACGTAAGAGTCCGGAGCTCTTCCGCCCGCCAAATTCCTAAGCATATCACATTAAAATTACATTGAATTAATATACTTCATTCCATGAAAGGAATCATTCGGTCAAAAATTATTCGAAAGAGAAAGAATAGCGAAAAAATTGGATGCCCATTCTTTTTTTATTACCCTGAAGAAGTGTCTGCAAGGGAATAAGAAAAAATGAGAAAAGTGGCTATCAAAAAATACTTCTGAGGACCATTACACAGATGCTTTCTTTTAGGGACCACCCACTGTCTTCCATTTCATTGTCACTACGAATGCCTCCAGAAAAAAAATAAGATGAAGTGGGCCAGAGGAGAAAACACATCAATGCTGTCTCCAGAGACGAGAGAGAAAGAAATCGGAAATCATTCACAGAATGAATGGGATTCAACTTATTTCAAAGATAAACAGTGGGCGGAGTTTATCTTCCTTTGTTCTCATGCCACGTTCAAGATTTTCTGATGAGGTTTATTCTTCAAAAAATATGCATAGTGGAGTGACGCAGTTTACTGAGCGAAATGTGATTGGCCGCGTGAAAGATGAAAGCTCTTGTCCTTCCATGAAAATGCTAATAAGAAAATGAACAAGACGTAAAAGCAGTGTTTATAGAGTATCTTACCGGAAATGGCTGCCTTTGATTATTTCAACTGTGAGTCTTCCGGTCGTGCCATTGTAAGCTAATCCAACGAGGAGTTCAGGAATGCCATTTTGGATAGATGTTGTGGATGACGCACTGTCACTTCGAGCTAAACTTCCTGTCTCGGATCGAGAGTCCCACTAAACATAAAAATCCGGGATCAAAAGCCTTATTCCTAATCTCAACTTCGGGACAATGTCCATTGCCACTCTTTTTACCACTTCTACAACCAAAAAGGAGTGAATGGACTTGACTGATAAGACGAACATGAAAAAAACTTGTTGCCACCAACAAAACGAACTCTTGAGTTCTTTTTCGAGTCGTTGGAATAAGCAAGGAAATCGTAAACCACACTAATACTAAAGTTCCGGGTAAACAAACTTTGAACATGCCAAAAAGCTGAAGTGAAAGCAAAGGCGTAATGGGAAAAGCAAAATAAACTGAAACAGAAAAACTTTCCGCTTCTGTTTTCTCTCGACGTAAAAAAACAACGTGATTGCAATACAGAACCAAGCATCATCAGGGAAAACGGACGTCAACTTTTTGCGCTGTAGCCTTTATTCTTCGAAGCAATTACAGAAGTCACAAACGTCACAAAGACGCTGTCATACTGTTAACAAATGAAACTTAATATTCAAAAAAATAAATAAATAATCGTACCGACAAATGATATCTTGGCTCAAAGTTAAGCCACAAAGTGGTATCCAATTCCAAATGCAGAGAACCGAACCCAAGGACGCATTCTCCTAACAGTCTTTCACGTCGCATCCGCTCACATCCATAGAGACGAAACCGGATTCCCAAACTGCTCACATCCTCTGTAAACCCGCAAACAGTTAGCGAAAAAAAACAATCAAAATCCCATAACATAAGTATTCATTTCAAACATTTCCATCATTCTTCTCTCAAGTTGACTCGAAACATGACATGATGACAATGACACAACGTTGACATATGTTNCTCGAAACATGACATGATGACAATGACACAACGTTGACATATGTTGTCACGTTCATCTCATCTACCATATTCACAATATGCGTCATTCACAACCATCCTCCTCGTCAACGTACCATCAAAGGAAATATAATGAATATCCTATAACATTTACAAAAGAAGAGCTTGAATGTTGAATCTTATACTGAATTTTGAAATCTTAACTACTCATAAATGAATTGTACATGGTCTCGCACAATATGAAAAACGAAATGACACAAACGCTAAAGAAAGAGAAAGTGTGCAATTATAATATGCCTCTAAACTATTATATTGTGCTTCCTTTGTTTTCCACTTCCTTTTCCTTTGAATATGAAAAATCTAGAGCAGAGATGATATCGATCCATTCAAACAATTACGATGATGAAAATGACTCCTTTCATCGCATCCGTTCCAGACCCCTCAGGCTGTGTACTTTGCATACAACTCTATCATATTATAATTTTCGGAATCTTGCAAAGCCTTCCTTGTAAACAACCACTATAATTTATTTACTAACTTCTCAGTGCATTCTGTCTCTTTTGTCTTTTCCTTATTCTTTCATTTTAGATTGATTCATTTAGATTCATTTACTACTTCTCACTCCGTGTCGATAAAATAAATAAATAAATCATAGACTTTTCAGGAAACGACTTGAGACGATTTGGAGACACGATTTTTTTGCTTATAATTTACTAATTTTTAAATTTTTGATGTACAAATGTACATTAATGTAAGTTGCATTCCTAAGCTTGTTGTGCTGCATGCACGTGCAAATTATTATCAAAAGAGTACATGAGACAACAATTCCAGTGAAAAACCAAGCCTATTTTTACCCCTTAGTGACGTAATGGAAATAGAAAAATTGTCTTAATAGTTACTAGTCAGTCAAGTCAAGCGTCACTGTCCTTGAACACGATGCAACGTCGTGACGAGAGGACACTGGATCTTTACGTATGCATGAGAATGAGCCACGATCACGACAGACGACACATAAAACCTACAGCAATGAATGTTCCATCGTCAATGACTTTTTACCTCACCTGGATTGATTTTATTGAACACAAAACTCTCCATGAAAGTGGGATTTTCTCCTGGGCGCACTTTGGTTTTGTGCTTTTGTTTCCGTGTTGGTAAAAGTACGATTCGAACCTGAAATTCAGTCATTTTAGTAAACATTTTTTCCAGTTATGAATATTTTACAATTTTAACAAGGTAATGCTTAGGGGTTTCAAACTTCAAAGCTCCCAAAAATGACAAAAAGTAGTGTACTTGTGTGTTGTTTGCACCGCCGGCATCTTTGGGTGGAACTCCTCTTGCTTGTATGATGTGGGCGGTCATTTTCCTTGCAGCAGCTTCATAGTCGAAAGCAACCTCTAAGCTCCCGCATTGAATTGTCGACGTGACAGTTCGCCCACCTATCAAATCCCCTTCCACCAGTGACATATCCTCCACTTCAAAGATATGGTCCTAACAATCAAAATTCAATTCATGTAATCTAATTATAGCATCAGGTATATAACGTCAACATTCACTTTTGCATCTCTTAAATAACCATCTATTTTATAACCCCCAGAAAATGGTGGTAAAGACTATACTCAATGATATTACGTCTTACGTCCAATTCAAACCGAACAGCAAATACTATCTTTAGTTTGAAAAATATCCTACGAAAACGTGAATTTCGTCAAGGAATTGGGCTTTGGGGAATCCATAAAAAGTAAAGAGTGCTTAAGAATGACACACTCAATTTTTTAAACGTGTGATTGAATGTAATGAGATTCGTGAAAGGGAGGAAACTTGTAGGGATTTTTTGTAAAACAAAAAGAGCTGATACGGTGAAAGCGGAGATGGATGTATAGCGACGTAACATAAGAATCTCAAGAAAATCATGAAAAAGATATAGTATAAAAGACCTAAAAATTAATGGCTCTGACCGCAGGCTTAGGTAGTTAAAAGATAACAGCAAGTTGGAGAAAGTGCAGAAAAATGTTAAAGGAAATGCGAGGAAAATGCTATCAAAAGATATGAAGAACGACCAAAAAACTGTGAAGCTGATTGTTATGTGAAATGAGAACTTTGAAAGAAGCAACCAGAACACAAAAATCGATTGGAGACGTTTTATTTGCTTAACTAGGGCTTGGTTTGAAGCTGACGAAAACTAATTTTGACTATATAACAACTAGGTATTAGTATAGGAACAGGATGCAGGAACAAACTTGTCTTCACATCCCGATCCCAGCATCCCACGCCGATATTTCGTTGACAAAGGAAATTACGTAATTCAGCACGGACGCACGGAGGAAAAGCACTTTTACGTAAGATTTGATTCTCAGAGTTAAAATAAGGGCTACTGATTCGCTTTTATGAAATTATCCTAGATTGAGTTTTTAGTTAGTCTCAAACGGTAACTACCAACTTCCTCCGCCTCTCACAAACCTTCGCTCACTTCTACCCCTGAGTAAGCTTGCAAATCATTTCCGTTACGTTATTTCCTGTCTTGACTACTGAAATGGGTGAGTCACCGTATGTCTGGCTTTTCTCGTAGAAACTGGGTTTTATTCGCCCAGTGAAATCTGGAAATCTTAAGAAACAAGAAAATTAAGAAATCTTACATCTTGATCCGCAATGGAATCTCCGTAAGTAGACAGTCCTTGTTCAGAAGGAGGCGGAGATTCAGAGTCCATAGATTTGGTCCTTGGTGGCATCATCATCCTTCGAAATGTGGCCGTGGACCCCGCACTTGACCCGGTCACGGAATGCAGGGGCGGCGGTGGTGACGACTGAGACACCGTTGAAGATTGATTCTGTCCATTATGATTCTGTTGCCCATGTTGACTTTGATGGTTATGACTACTGTGCTGAGATTGTGACCCTGTGCTTGAGTGCGAGTGTGACGAAGACAACTGTGAAATGGCTGTACTAGTCAAAGCTAAAGGTCTTGAAGGGTCTGATCGAATAGCCGTGCTATGCGGCGGATGATGTCGAATGATCATTCCATGCTGTTGTAATTGCTGCTGATGAAGAGCTTGTTGTTGCAGCTGAGCGTGAAGGTGGTGCGGGTCATCTTCTGCACTAACATTAGACGAAGTGGATGAAGCGCTCGATCCACCGTTCACTTTACCTTTCTCCGCTAAGGAAATCAAGTCTGTGCTGTCTGTAGAGTTGCGGGCACCTCCAATTGTACTCGACCGTATCAGTCCTATGAAAAACGTACAGCATAACATTTATTACGTTAAATTATTACGGCAATTTTATTTTGCAATTTTCACTATCAAAAATAAGAATTAAAGCAGCATTATAAACGGAAAGGTGTGTTGCATGGTGTTAAATTCTAGGAAAAACAGCATCCCCATTAATAAATAATGAATTATACGTCGTATTCCCCTAGTAAGGCGAAATACAAACATCGTGGGAAATCTCAGGTGTTCACATGAATTCAGCAAAGTATATACATTCAATTAAGCGATGAATCTTCTTGGCAGTTATTGCAACACGAAGGGGAATGGCTTCTTCAGATTTATTTCTTCGTGTACTAGACAGAAGAGAGCCTCAAACAGCAAATTCCTTCAAGGTTAGAATTGAATGCGGTACGTACTAAAAGTATGTGCGAAAACATTTTCTTGATAGTGTCGCTTTATACAGAAACCATCGGGGAGAGAAGCAAACATTGCACGGCATCACATGAGATACGTCCTCTACGTCCTTAGACAAGAGTATTGATCGGAGTGCAAAAAAAAGAAGCCAAAGTTTGTCCATTTGCGGCTCTCTACAACAAGTTATTACGACGAAGAAGAATCTTGCCTTTTTTACTCCAAAAAAATCCATCTTTCCCTCCAAAATCTTGTTATACACTTTTTTAGCGACTGCAAAAAGCTAACATAACTACGACTAAAGGATCCACACGCCTTAAAAGTAGAAATCCCATGGAAAGAATCCAAAAAACTTAAAATTTTTTTCTTTTTCATGCACCGAAAACATGCAATTCAAAAAAAAGTGCTTTCAGGTAAATTGCATCACATCTTTGCTTTTATCCGGTGTGCGGCCTTCTGGTCTCATTTCATCCACTTTCAAAAATCTACTTTCCTTGTCTCATTAATAGAGCTTACGATTCGAATCTCAGATTCGAACTAGGATTCGAATCTTTAGTATCGAATCCGGATTCGGGAATCGAATCCAACGTACCTGGGATTCGAATCCAAAAGTATAAACTGGCTATAAACTGCTATCATAAATGTCAACGCAAAACCGCATCGCACTCAACAACGCAATTGTCTCAAAATGTAGTTATGCTGCGTTTAGCTTGTTTTGATTCGACCATGTGATTTGACAAACATTATTGAGTTCAAGAAAGCAGGTAACAAATTCTTTTGGTTGAAGAGTTACGTTCAATTACTTTGATCAATGTGAGGCAAGTGAACGAATTGACTATAACAAATACATTAACTACAATCAATAATTTACTAGAATGGAAACCGATTCGGAAGACTTCGAAACATTCGAAAGGCAGTTACCAGGAAGTGCTATGCAATCTGGATGAATCATTTTTTGAGACATACTAATATGTTGTCATTCAAGTGTAAAATTCCAGATTGCCAAGCAATATTAAATAACACATCCACAACAACACATTTGCTTAAACACCTTCGTACAAAACATAGATGATTCAGATCGGGTGAGGAAATAACAACCTGTTTTTGGAAATAGCAAACCTTTGCAATTGGTACGCAAAAGCGGAGGAAAAACTGGTAACCGGTGGCAAATGCATACTGCCCTGTACTTTTTTGCAACACAGGAATATATGGCTTTTTGCAGTTGGATACCTAAATCTGGGTACCAATTGAAAAAGTTTATTATTTTTACAAAAGCTGAGTTATTTCCTCAGATTCAGATTCATTTTCAGATTTATGAGAACACTTTGTAGTGTAGTTTCATTGAAAGAACTTGTTTTTAGACGTGTGTTGTATTTTCTGCTGTGGTTTGTTTGTATTTAAAAATGAATTAAAGTTATGATAACTTTAAAAAACGTGTGTTTTGTGGAAAATAATTTATACGTGGATTCGAATCCAGGATTCGAATCCTGCGCATTGGATTCGTCTGGATTCGAAGATTCGAATCCCAAAAAGTGAGTCGAAACTTCAAGCTCTAGTCTCATTGCCAAAAAAATTCGCAATTGTGCTCTGTTGTGTACAGATATTGCCCATTGGGCAATAAAAACATGAAAGTACTTGGGAAAAATTGCCAAATGGCTCCAGGTTGCAAAGTTCTTTACAGCACGACAACACAACGACTTTCATAACGACCACATGGCAAAAATTCACCGAAATAAAAACGGTACTGTCCTACTATACTATCATCATTATTTTCAGCATCCCAATATCAAAGACCGGTGTCGTCGTCTCAATCTTAAAACAAGCTATCTTCTCCAACCTGAAAGTGCAAAACACTTGTTTAAAAAACCGACTGTTTGCCTCAGCACACGTGTAGAATTTAAAAAATATCATTTTCCTTTTTGGCAAAAAAGTAGATTTTATTGCAGGTAAAATGGAGTCATTTCTATTCCAGCTGTGAATTGTTCTTGACAAACCACGTAACAGTGCAGTGCGCAGTGCATTACATGTTAGAACGGTGGACTCTATTATATTTGCTTTCCTAAACAAGTTATACCTATACCTATACGTAGTTTTTCGAATCCAACGTCCCTTACTAATCGATACTTAAACCGTAACCGTGCAAAAACCTGCTATTATAAAATTTACAATTTAATACGCGTGTCAAAGTCAAAGCCAGACAGCCAGTACTGAAACTTTAATTTACATATTGAAACTGCTAAGCATCTTACACTTTACTTTGTCGTAGTGAGTAATATGTGGAGAATTCGGCAGCTCACTCAAATTATTACACAAATTACGAAGCTGTTATGTCAAAAAGGATTACTTTAAGTCTTATAACGCTTTTAGGACTCAAAGAGCTAATCTGCAATTCAACGCTGGCAGGGAAAGCTCGTTTTCGCATTTACATGTTCATCATCGCGAAAATTTGCAAAGTTGCATTTTGCTTGGCTTGTCTCTCCGTGTCTGCGTCATACTCTTGTCTCTTTTTACAGCCTATCGCATGTCAACCGAATGCAAATGAAATGTGCAAACATTACAGCTGGGAACTGCAAAGTATGTTTCATTTGACACGTATCTTCCGCTCATTTGAGTACCAAATCCAATTTGTTTAGTGACTGTCGACTGTGTAGTAAGTGTAGTCCTATTTTATTCAAAAATTTCATTCTGTCATACCTCCTGTTTCGTGTACTATGAACTATCACATTCGTACATTTTCGAATTTTCAAGGACTTCTTTTTGCAAAATCCAAAAATTAATTATTTTTTGTCGATACAAAAGAGACATGTTTCAATCAAGGATACTGATCTACATAATATGCTCTTAAAGAAGCTTTTCATGGAAATGAAAGGAGTCTAAGTCCTAAGTCTATCCTTTTTGCTTGTAAAGAAACACAATCTTAAAAGAAGTATTAAAAAGTACACCATTTTTGTTAGAATTCAAAAGAAAAAAGTCCAAATTAGTAGTCACAAGCTCGTATGAAAGGCCAAAGGCATAAATATGAGTTTTGCTTGTATTTTCATGTCGGATTAGGCTTGAAAGTGGAAATGTAATGCAAAGTAATGAGACTGGAACTGAAAAACAGACAGAATTTAAGTCTAATTTGAAGGAACATTGGCAGAAAAGGTTCTTGGGACCAGTGCAGAGAAAGTCTTACTTTACAATTTAGATCAAATAAAAGCGAGACTACGTCGCGTCCATGGGAAAAGGGAACGTCAAGGAAAACTGCCTTGAGGAATTTTGCAGATGTTTTAGTTCAGGCTGGCTTACCTCTTTGATGTTGCGACCGCCGACGACTGCTGCAGACATCGTCAATGTCTCTGGAGATCCTCAAAGGTCTCACAGCAAAGGACTGCAAAGACGTCGAGGGACCAGGACCATTTGACGCGTTTGTTGAAGTTGCAACCAGCATACTGTTGGGAATCATTCTCCTTGGACTCTCATTGTCACCAACACGTCCAAGATCCAAACTCTTCTGAGTCACCAACGGATGATGGTGATGTGTAGGGTGTGGTTGATGAAGATTATGGCCACAGTCAAGTGACATAGTCCTCATACATGACAAGGAAGGAGTCACGCTGTTGACATTTTGTCTTTGCAGTGACGCTTGATGCGTCAAACGTCGAATGATATCATCGTCATCGTCTGAACACGATGACTCCAAAGGTGAAATCTCGTATGCTTCACCTGTAAAAATAAATTAGCCCGTCATATTGATTTTCATTCATCAAGGGCACAAAAGCCAGAGAATCTTTAGGTAAAAGGTAATCCATGGAAAATGAAGATCTATGTACGTCATTTTAATTAGGCTTTTTAGTAGCAGAGAATAAGGGGAAGATGATTAATCAGTGCATTTGTATGAGTTTTCAATGGGAAAACAGAAAAGGAGATTTCAAGGACATTGCTTTACCGTTCATGTCATTTGGAATGCATTCATGCGAACTTTTTAATTAAAACTTCAAAGGATTTGACTATTTCCATTAGTACAGAAGTTATCCTAACTGTTAGTATGAACAAAATCCAATCTAGCAGAGCAGAAACCTTATCTGCTGTGCTCCAAGGATCAAACTGAAACCCAACTTGCAACTTGCAGCAACATTTAGTATAAACTTGATATGACAAGGTGATAATTATTTCCTTTTGACTATTAATTTGTTTCGCGTCCCCCTTGGGTTCTGCATTTCAGAGCATGTGAAAATATCGGGTTTCCTCTCAAAATGAAGTGAAAATGGGGTAAAAGTAAAATGTAAAAGTACTATAAAATGGGAACGTGAATGGGAGACATCCCAGATCCCACGTGATTTGATGATTGTTGCTACAACTTGTTCATACTATTCCATTTTCACATTTCGGTACTGCAGGCAAGAACGACTGTGGGAAAGAGGATTTTTCGTTATGTCTCTGCGGATTAATTTCAAGGGAAATTAAGGCACGGCACCGAGCACAATTGCGAAAATGCAAATAAAACTTCATTTCTGAAAAAGTAGTGGAAACTGTAGGGATTTTAAATAGCAGAGAACTTACAAGGAATTTCGCTTAGTTTTTATGTACCTGCAGTAGTGCAAGCCAACAGCCAACAGTTTTCATTCTCTAGAGGCTCAATGAAATAAAATGAATGAGTGAACAAAAGCGGATTATATTCTATGTTGGAAAATGGTCTTGTCTCGTTGTCTCCAACTCTTACAGTCGCTTGTAATTAGCACTAATGACAAAAATCAGTAAGTTTTCATAAGAGTATTCACTACTGAAACTAAAACCAGTCAAAGTTGGTAAACTTTGTCTTTAATTGCTTAAAAAACTGAAATTCTAAGACTTTTAAAATCAAATAATTTTTTAATTTTTTAATGCATTTTCAAGTTTTGGAAACTAAAAATTAATTTAGTTATAAATATTTCAAGAAAAAGAATATTTCTAACGGAATTTAAATTGAAATAATATTAAAATTAAAAATCATTATTTGTTTAATTTTGCAGTTCCTGTGGAGGCAACGGCTTTCCTTGCTGCGGTGTCAGCATTCGCCATTTTCTTGTTGGTCATTTTTGTATACGTAAACAAGAAATGGCGGCTATTCAACGTTGCAGGACCCGGGTTTCCGCCTCATCAAAGGGTACTTCAGCCCCAACATCATCCCAATGACAACATCAATGTCAAAGGGAACCCTCCTTTCGGGAGTCAATTAGGTACTTACTAATTTTAAATCACAATCAGCCAATTA
>JABASF010003367.1:0-10541 GCA_019776145.1 Harlomillsia oculata
AAATTCACTTTTATTGCAGAGTGGACATGGAATGAATGGCCCGAACATTACAGAGCCTGTGTTGCTCGGAGATCCCGTCACTGCTGTAATTACAGTGGACGGAGACCCGGAATTTGACATATTGGTCAGAGATTGCGTGGCCATCAGCCGCCCTGGTGATCCACACGGACGAAATTTCGGGCTCAATCTCACGGACAGGTCATTTTAAAATGGTTTATTAACCACATAAACGTTCCAAACTATACTTTGAGCTGTATTGCTACTGTTATTGTTATTTTCATCCAGTGCTGGATGCGCTATACGTCCTAAGCACATGGGAGGATGGAAACTTTTACCAAGGGAAAAAGCAAGTAACTCTTCAAGAAGAGGAGCTGTTGCTTTTGCATTCATAAACGTAACTTTTGCCAATCTCAATACTATAAATTTCGTAGGATACAGTAGTGGTTTGGATGAATTTAATACATTTTATAAACTGTAGGCAATCAAGTTACCAGATTCCATGCAACTGTACCTCGACTGCAATGTGACTCTCTGCAAAAGCGCTTGTGATCACTGCCCGAAGTTTGAAGAGGTAATTATTACTATTTTCATCGCTTTAAACAGATTTTATCCTGATATTTTTATACGTTCCTATCTTAATTTCAAAGGTGCATAGTGCTCGTCATCAACACGACGACGATATTCCTTTACATCTGGAACCTCTGGATGTAAGAACTGTTTCAGATGAAGAACAGGAATTAAGTTTTAGATTGGATAAAAGACGTCGTTTCAAAAGAAGCACGGAGGAAAAGCAGATTCATTTGAATGATAAAAAATCGGCAAGTACTCCAATAAGCCATCGCGTGAGAGCGAAATATAATGTGGAATATGTGCATGAAGCCTTACAAAAATAAAGCAAATAAAATAATGCGTATTACTACTAACTAGTAATTTTTTACCATCATATCATGCCACAGTCACAACGGCACAACACGAAATACAACTGAGCTAACTTGAGCTTGTAGGAACGTAAAAAATGATTTTGTACCTTTATTGTGAGCGTTGTGCAGCTTGGTTCAAAAACTCAAGGAACTGGGATTGTATAATCGACAGGGGGAAGCGGCTGAACTTGCACTCTGAAACAGAAATACAAAAAGGAAAATTAGCTTTAAAAACTGGAAACACTCAATCCTTCATTTTTTAATTGAAATGTTGCTCAACTCTTGAACGGAAACGGTAGCCAAAGCGCTTTCTTCAGACCCAACTTGAATTTCGTCAGCAGACGTTTTGGACAAGATATTTGCCGGTGACGAAATGAATATTCTCTCCGTAAAATGCTGTTGTTTCAAATCTAAAAGCATACAAGAATGGATTTATTACCATGCATTTTCATGGTCGTGCTCGTGGCTTGTGCTTGAAAATTTACAATTTAATACACAATTTACATTGAAACTTACATCGTTGCTTCTTCCAATCGAAAGAGACAATAATGAGCCAACAAAGCAAAGCAAGCACACTAAGGAGAATCCAAACCCAAAAAACCACAATTAAAATCCCAGTGGATCCAGAAAGCTCCCAATATAATCCACAAAATGCAAATCTCATTGCAGGAGATGTCGACGATGGCACCGAATAATTTCCAGTTTCATTTGCAGCCACAATCACCATTTCGTCGAATTGTAGAGCAAACAGAAACACATGGAAATCATGACTTTCGGTCAGTCCGTTTGAGAAATGCAAGGTAAAGCACGACTCGTGAAGACACAGAATTTCATTTCATATCCTTCGCATCGACTGAAACAAATCGAAAATAATGATTGATAGACATTTTATACTTCATCAATACCAACAACTGACAGTTCATTGCTTCACAGTGCTACATTCGCATTCCTAATCCTATCCCTATTGTATCGCAACAACGTTGAGCCCCGTTGA
The DNA here is from genome assembly GCA_019776145.1 of Harlomillsia oculata. Lineage (NCBI taxonomy): Eukaryota > Metazoa > Arthropoda > Collembola > Entomobryomorpha > Oncopoduridae > Harlomillsia > Harlomillsia oculata. The sequence goes on from JABASF010003367.1 coordinate 1,915, forward strand.
GCCAACGTAATGCGTGTTGATTATATGCCAATGTTTACTCCCGATTCAGGTCTGGAACTTGGATATAATTGTCCACGCTGTTTAATTGCAAGGCACGATGAGTAACCGAATAAATTACGACGACCACGTTTCTCGATTTCTTGTACCAAAACAAGGGAAAACGTTATGTGTCGAACCAGGCGGAATCGAAGGAAACGTTTCGATTTCGAAGAAGCTTTCCACTTTGTATTCCTGTCTACAATCGTCAATCGTACAAGACATGATGCATTCTGTGCAGGCGTCTGCTACATGTCTTATGTGACATATTGATGGATTGTAAATGGTCAATTAATGATAAGGTTAATAAAGAACCGACGAAGCACGTATGGTGAGCCATCATGAACATCAAATGCGAGTTAAATATGTTATTTGGTTAGTTAGTTACTATTATTGAGTTCATTCCATTACAATCGTGTTGACAGAAGGACAATAACTCGGGATATCAAAACCGCTTTTCCTTCCTTGTTTTTGTCGTTAATAAGAAAACAAATATGGGAACATCAGAAAGCTGAAGAAGCTTTTAGTATTACTCGGAACCATCAGTGCTACTTTGTTGGTTGATTCCCTAATAGCGTAAGCTGTAATTTATAATTGACAAATACACAGCAGGGAGTCGCAAATCCGTAGAAGAAACATCTGTGTCTGTATTATGCCAGTATAGTATTGAAAGACATTCGACAAAAAAGTATCAATGAAGCTTTGATTCGTATTGTTGCGAAGTATGTTGCTTGTACGTTGTCTGTTGTCACACTTTTTGTCCTGGTGCACTTGCCAGCTTATTGTAATGCAAATCATACGTCACCTTATGACAACAAAGCAAGGCCAAAGAGGAAATTTATTGATGATGTGTTTCAATCTGCATTGAGATTCCGTGCCATGGGATCATCCACCGACCATGGCAAATCTTGACAAAAGTATCCAGGATATCACAATTTAATTATTGGTGACAATTGAATGCAGATATTGCAGATGTAGAGATTTTGAACAGAATGAGTTCTTTGTTCTTCATTTTGACTATAAAACGACTTGGAATGTTCATCAGTTAGGGTCATCAGATAGAAAGTGTTAATCATGGCAAGAAGTTGGTCACGATTAATTTCTCTTATTTTCCTACCTTTAACATTGTCGAACCCTGTATCTGTGATATTTGGGGACGAGTCGGCATCCCAAATCAACTACAATGGATACCGCCTGTTGAAAGTGTTCGGACTGGACTCAGAATACAAAGCACAGTCTCTCATAGTTTTGGAGTCTCATCCTAACGTTCAGTTTTGGACTTTGCCTAGAGTTAACCGAACGACTGACATATTAGTGTCAAGTACTTACTATGATTCCGTTGTGGAGTACCTCTCACAGATGCAGCTTGGGTCACAGATCATTTTACAAGACGTAGGAGCCGTTGTGGAAGCTGAAAAAAGTAACGTGGCACCTACTGGCAGTGTCTTAAGGTGGGATGCATATTATAAGTACCAGGATATTGTTGATTTCTTCTCTGACCGAGATAATCACGGTCCCTATGCTGAAGTAACCGTTACACCCATCGGTCAAACACGAGAAGGTAGAGACATTCATTCATTTTACATTAAGAAGAAATATTCCAAGATCTTTCCTTCCACTGCTGTCTGGATTGATGCCGGATTTTATGGAAGAGACTGGGCGTCCGTCTCCACTGCAACTTACATCATGCAGAAAATCATGTACACTCGCCCCGATTTGTTGGAACGATTTGCTTTCATTTTCGTCCCAGTCGTCAACGTGGATGGGTACGAGTATACTTTCACCAACGACCGATTCTGGGGAAAGAACCGAGCAAATGGAACTGGTTACAGAAATTGTCGTGGTGTGAATCTTAATCGGAATTTCGGAGTTGTGTACGACAAAATTCAATTTGACAATGCCCAAGTTGTCGATAATCAAGACGACGAGGATAGCAATGCAAACGAGAATTCAATACACTTTGACATTGAGATTGTACAAGTTCGTGGATCAGGTGTTGGTCATAATCCTTGCTCAGACTATCATTTCGGACCATCCCCTTTCTCCGAACCAGAAAGTTTGTCATTGGCAAATGCATTGAATGATATACAAATGGACCAAACTTTATACTTCAGTTTACATGGTTATGGTCAACGATGGTTTGTACCCGCTGAGAAAACGGAGAATGACTATGACGCCTTAGTCAACTGGGCTCAAGTTGGAGCACGAGCCATGGAGAATACAAACGGACTCCGTGTTCAAGTTGAAACTGCATCTGAAGAAGAGTCCCAAGGGAAATCTGCAGTCTGGGCAAGACAAAAGGGAGAAATTAAATATGCATTCAGTGTGGACGTGCGAGACGACGGAACCAACTATGGATTTCTTATGCCATCTACTCAAATTGTAGCTGCTGGAGAAGAAACATTCAACTCTTTGCTGGCTGTCATTTCTCAAATTCCTAATGGCGATATTGACTAAATAAGCTTCAAATGAACTAATGATGACATTTTAAAAAACTATATTTTCTCTCTCTCAATTCTACTGTATTTTTATTATGTTACGAACATAGCAGTAGTACATTTATATTCCAAGATACTGCACAGCATTGTAAGCTTATCAGTTTCGAAATTAAAATAAATAATTTTTATTTTCTTTTAATGATTGCGCCATCAATGTAAGATAAAAGGTCAAAGAACATCTGCCTTTGCAGACTTTAGGTTAAGATTTGTAGGTTGCTACTTTTCATTATTTTAAAGGTGTTGTTGTTTGTCTAACGTTGATAAGTTCGTACTGGTCGTCCAATTCATTTTTGGCGTGAGTTATGTTGATTTCTCTTGCCCAGTTGTTCCTCGAGGTGATGCTTATCGACAGGATTAAGATAATGAAAGCTACAATAAGTGTGAAGAAAGCCAATCCCGCCGCCAACAGAACACAGTCGCAATGAGTTTCTCGCAAGCCGCACTCAAAATGATCAAAATCCTGCACATTAATAATTAAAATTATTAATGAAAGGTCGTGTACGTGTATTATTTATTATTATTAATGACTAAGTCGTGCACTAATGAACACTAAAAAAGCCAGCCGTTACCAAAATTAATGTCGACGCTAACACAAGAGCTTTATGAGCCACGTGCATGTCGACTGGAACAGTGATCTTGTACAATGCTCCACGTGTGTCCCATGAGTCAGGTTCAATCTGAGAGTCATAACCTTCATCTTCCTTTTCGATTGTGCCCAACAACTGAGAATCTTCAGAGTAAATGGAAAACTTGGCCCGTCGGTAAAACAGACAGAATCCACCGTTGACTTTCATTGCAACTTTTCCATTCGCACCTCGAACGTTGTAATCTGGGCTTCGAAAAAAGGATCCTCTTCGAATTCGAATGACTTTGCCTATACCATAGTAATCCAGGTACTTGTGTCGCACGCATACCACGACCTTGATTAAATGATTAAACATTGAGAAATTAATAAATAATGTATAATAGATAGATTGCTCAATTGTATCCTCCTCAATTGATCCTGTATCATCATTTTCATCATCCATCTTGGTCGTTGGTCCTTGATGTTATTAAAGTTAAAAGCATACGACTAACCGACTCCGGTCCGTTTTTCGCAACAAGCTTCACAATTTCATTGTTAGTGCGCATGTCAAATATGCTGACACGGAACGGTTGCTTCACTGATGCTGACACGCTTTCCAATTTGGAACCGGGTTCGAAAGTTTGCATCACTTTGAATATTGGATGACCAGTTGAACTCATCACGTCGAAACAATGGGGAGCGTTTGGGTTTCCTGTTTTTTTTTCAAATAATATTCACGGAAATCAATCAATATAATCAATTAATTAACGTTAAAAATATTGATGGTTCTATCTTATATAAAACTACAAAACTGTGTCCTGATAACTTTTGAAACTTACCTTTGTCTCTGTAATCCCCACTGCGACGCAACAAAAACTCATTGTAGTCATTGAAAATGTCAATTTCTAAACAAGACAAAAACATATAATTTAATACCAGTGCAATTTACTGTCGTGCTTTTTAGAAATGATTTACCTCTGAGCTTCTCATTGTCAAACTGCATGTACGGATCCTGAGCTAAAATTCGAGGAGAACCTAACAAAAATCAATGAAAGTACATATATACGAGACAAAAAATTACACTGCGTGAATATCGCATTTTTATCTTTGTCTTTCTAGGCGTGTCTTACCGGAGATAGGATGGATGGAGTTGGACATGTTTATTCTCGTGTTTTTTTCAAAACAGTCACTTTTCGAAACAAGATTTATTGCTGCGACAGAAAAAGTGAGAGTTTGACTTGCTGACTGAATTCTACGAAGTGGTATGACCGACTGACTCAGATTTCATTACTTGACACAGACCCGAAAGACAAAGTCGTCAACTCCAATCAAAAGCAACAACCTACACAACACAAGTTGATCTGACCCAGAGATTTGTTTAGACGTACGTCCACTTTCCCCAGTCTCGGTCATGACAGGATGAAAACCATACGAGATTTAACCTGGAAACGCCACAATTAAGGTAACTCAGATGTTATGAAACCGTTTATATGAAGGCTACTATGCAGTTCAGTTCCAAATAATTTGAAATCATGCGTTTTTGTTTGTATACGAGCCATGCTTTGGTGCTTTGGTTTTAAGTGATTCCTTAGCATTCATTCATGTGTAAGACGTTTTGGGTTTGGTAAAAAAAACCGCATGTTCCATGAATTAAGCTGACCTCATCTGAATTTAGGTCATTGCGTGACCACGCGTCATCTCGACTTTCACGTTTTACTCATTTTTATAGGTATAGCGTCAAATCGTGCAGAAATCACAACGTCAATGCCCATTAGTTTAACAATAAAACTGCTTACATTATTATTTGTTTTTTCCAATAAATATAATGTAGATTCGTAAGCAGAGTGAGTATAACTAAAAATAGAATGAGACAATGTGACAATCACTTAAGTATATTTTTATTGAAATTGATCATAAACAATTGACGAGTAATCTACATAGCTAACTGTAATAATATATTTTATTATATTGTAACACAATTCTTCAACTTTTTAAACATTCTAAATGTAGCAGTAAATTAAATTGGACTTGTTTGTGATTCCAAGTTTGGCTCATTGCAGCTTTCACGATTCAATGTCATGTCCACCGTAAATATTTCCATTACAGAAGGCTTTTCTGGGTTTTCTATAGATAAAAAACCGAACTTGAGTCAACAAAATGTTAATTTTTTTCAGATTAGGATAAATCAACATAACAGATTAACACTTAATAGACATGAGACTTAAAAATACCTTTTGTATCCATTTCGTCATTTGTATTCTTATATTTGTCTTTTCTTAATCGGGAACGGATCTCTACATTTGAAAATAATATTTCAATTGAGCGTTAATAAAATTCTTTGACTTGAGAAGGTGAGAACCGATCGAAAGAAACATACCGAGAAAACAATTGTAAAACATAAGACAGAAGAGCGTTAGTTCTACAACTCCAAGGATAGATAGAATGACGTAATGCTTAGTTTCCTGGAATCACAATAAGTCAAGTTTATAAATTGCAGTATTAATTTTTTTAGTATTAATCAACATGATCACATCATTCAATAAAAATTAAACTACATTATGTAACTACGATTAGGATTACATAACTTACCATATTATAATTTTCAAATAAGGCCATCATTCTTTTCTTCCTTGAAAGAATTTATCCTTGGCAGTCTAAAGTGTTCAGTACTGGAAAACGGTAGAATCTGAGATTATACGTCGTCAATGGGATGATACCCGGACATGACTGGGACACGACACTAAAGATTGTATAGAGGATGTCCTCATTCTGACGTGTTTTCTTGAATATTGCATACGAGAAAGACAGGTAAACACTTCCTTTTGTGAATAAAACCTACTTGTGCCTTTCTTCGTCGCGTGCAAGAGGACATGACGCACGGGGCGACTAGGAACTCGGAAAGGAACACTGCACTCACCTCAAATCCTCAAAATTAATCGAGGGCTTTTGTGTTTTCTCCTTTTGCGCATGCAGTTCCTACTTTTTATTACAGTACATCATCGTCATCGTACAGCCTACGACTCTACGACATTCTATTTTCAGCCCTTTTCCTTCCAAACAAGAAATAAGAACAAATTACAACATGAACATGCGAATATGTGCTAACTCTCATCCAAAAATATACACAGTCCCTCGAGAAAGGTACAAAAGTCGGAAATTGCAGGTGTCCTGATGCGACAAACGGAATTTGGTCAAGAGTCAAACGTCATAATCAAAATTTTGTATTTGGTGTATGAAAAAGGAGATTTTATTACTATTTGTAGATGTTTCTCCAAGTGTCTCTCTGAGCTAAACTGAATTTCGTTTTAAAATTCGGAAAGTTTCGATTTATTCTTGTGTCGTATTGAACATCAACATTTTGCATGCATATCTCGAGGACGGGTACTATGGCATAAGTCCATGGGAGAAAGGAGAAAGGAGAAAGGCGTAGTAAGAGATGGTTGGGAATAGGGAAATGCCCGAGAGAACTCCCGGGTAAGTTGACCGGTTTCGGTGGGAGCGACAGAGAAGAAAGGAGACTGGTGAGCGGAGGGTGAAAGAGGAAAGGAATGAAGGGAAGCCCTTGTGGAGATACAACGTCCTGGTATCCTGCACGTCTCAGATCTGGGTGTCGCTCACTAAACTGTAGTCCTCATGGAATTCCTCTGAAATCAATAGACGGGTCCGCCCCGACTCTTCGCATTTTCAACTCCCCTAGTGCTTTTTCTCATCTTACGTCTTACTATACTCTCAATTCATTCTTCTCTTCCTCCATTTATGCATGCTATGACTAAACAATATTCTTGAATGTATATATATTCAATGAAATCTGCAAATAATGAATCCTACAACAGATTAAACATGAATGAATGGAAATAATGGATTTATTTGCAATATAAATTGAGGCCGAATTAATTGCTTCAACTAATTATCTCCAACAAACGTGTGTACTTTGAGCTGAGCGAAGATATCTTTTGCCAAAAGCGGTTGTAACTTCATTAATTACACTTAATTATGTAATATATAGATCAAAAACAGGATCTAAAGTAAGGAGATACCGAATGTGTGTAACTTGGAAGTATTAAAAAGTCAGGAAAATGGGTTTGAGTTCGGGGTTTCATCCGAGCGTTCCTCTTCCTGGTTTTCCAGGTCGTCTTCCTGTGTTGCTGAGACCTTGGAATTTACTGCCTGCTAGTAAAAATGCGATTACACCAATAATGATGAGAATTACAATAATGAGTATTATAATGTAACAGGTCTTGGAAATCTTTGGCTTCTTCACTGGTCTTCTTCCCGGCTCGAAAAACTCGTAATCCTGAAATTAATAGTTTTAATAGTTAATCAACATTAAATATTATAACTACAGTAGGATTCAGCAGGAAAGACACATTGAAACTAAATAAATAATAGTGTAATATAAAGAAAGAGCATAGTAATAATTATATAATGGTGTATAAATAATTGCCAGAAATGAATTGTCTCAATGAATTACAAGCATGAAAGTTGCAGCTAGTAAAAGAGCTTTGTTGGTGAACAGTGGCATCATGGGGAAATATGGACTTGACCACTGATTTATTGTAGCTTCCATGTTCCTCGTCCACTTTAATGTCCAGCGTTTGTCCATGAACGGATCCAACTTGAGTGATATCATCAGAACTGTAAATAGAAAATCCTCTTGTTTTGTTCCGAACGCAACATCCTCTTCGAGACGTTGTCCGAATCCTGAGTAATACTGAACCATTGGGACGTTCCAGGAAATAACAAGGAGTCTTACAACATCGATTTGGTACACGTCGAACTATTCCAACACATTTGTATTCTTCCAACAAAGACTGTTTCACATACACCAGCATCTGAAAAAATGTTGTAATACGCATTTGAATTATAATATTTTATGCAATGCATTATGCAATGTTATAAATCTGCATTGCAGACGACAACATGCTGTTTTATATCCGATGGGAGTGATTAAATAAAACTGATTAAGAGAAAACATGGAAGCTTGACTGAAAGAATGGAAATTGCAAACGCGACCGCATTTCGTGTTTACTATATTTTAAGTCCAGAGTTTCGGCTACAGTTGCTATATTCGAGTGATTCGAGTCGACTCTTGCGACAATACTTTTCGAGATCAGATTCGGGGACGTGGACTGTATAAAGTTTAAAATTACTTCATTCACTTGCATGTGTGGAATGAACGTACTCAAACGTAAACAAACTGGTCCAGCCTCATTAGCATAATTTGAACCACCGTGCTGAAATAGCAAATCATATTGCGACGTAAGGATTAAATCAGCATTGTTTATTATTTATGGACGTGTTTCAGGTCAACTGAAGAAAGGGTCACAAATCTCTTTCAGTTAAGAATTTTTGATGGCTCATGGCTCATTTCACAAGAATTGAAAGTGCATTGCATGATTTTAATTTTTAAAAAACGGCTAACCACTCCATGTCCAAGGGATGTGTTAATTTTCAGCATTTCTTTCCCGGCTCCCATATCCAATACCTTCAGGACAAACGGTGGTCTTGTTTTAGAACGCATTTGATGC
>JABASF010003369.1:0-10535 GCA_019776145.1 Harlomillsia oculata
CCTTCATATTTTCTGAAATTTTGAAATCTCTTGGATTTTTATTCCTTTCATATTACAAACTTAATCGTTTTCAAGATGATCGAGTCAGTCCAGTATATATTACAGGTGTAATCGATAAATTGATAGATGACCAATAATATTTTTCATTCCAAAATTTCCATTTCATTTGTAATGAATGCGTTTAATTTTTCAATGTTTTCTGTAATGATTTCTGTCTAGTCAAAGTATTTTCCTTTATCTCCAAAAATGTGATTTTGTGCACTTTGGATTTTATCATTTTATCTATTATTTTTCTTCTACCCGAACGTAATCTTACATAAAATCTATTGTCTATCTCGTACACTCGTACCTCGTACATCAATGAAGAAAGGAGATTAATCAGATGAGAAACAATAACAACATAACTATAAAAATATACTTTATTGTGAACGATCGATTGTTTAGCAGCAGGACCTGTAATGTGCATCAGTTCGGTCAGTTCCAGTAGTATAACTGACATGAATTTGAATTTATGAAACATTCCAAATTATTCATCTATTGTGCCCCCATCGTATCGTCGTACCAAATCGTCATTATTTCCTTCATAACGTTTGTAGTGAACAGAAAACATCGTGCTTTGTTCTGTTTCAAGCAGAGGCTTATTTACGTAGTATCCTATGTTGTAGTTCCAAACGTAGACAGTAGTTCAGATGGTATATTATCTAATAATGTAAATAAGTCAAACGTGTATTGTCATTTATGTCCTAAAACTCGAGAATTATAGCATGTTTTGTCGCTGTTTAGGATTAAACAAACCATCATTGTCATGTCACGTTTACCAACCTTGTGATTTTGCAAAACAGCGTGCTAATATCAGAGTGATACTTATGAATATTAATGATAAATGATAAATAAACGCAGTCGAATTAGTCTAAAATGATTAATTTAGTCATTTCGTATTTCACCAGTGTTATTTTGTTGCGGCTTATGCACTTTGTCTTTGAGCATATATAGCAAGTTACTTTTTAAGATAGCCATGTCATGATGTCATTGCCATTGCCATTATTCCACGGAAAAAAGATGAACCTATATTTATCCCATTGGGAATAGATGGAATGCCAAATTCCAAAGAGCAGTACTTTCTGTATGCAGCCCACGAGCTTAGAATCTTAAGTTATGACTTATGACCTAAGAGAATACATGCATAAGAAGTGACCAAGTGAAATGCTGGAGAAACAGAGTTCACAGACTTTTGCTTTTTCCGAGATTGTTGTTTTGCATGAAGAAGATATGAACAATTTTTTGGCACACAAGACACAACAGTTCATGTAAATAAGCAATCTTTTTTCCACTTTACTTTACTTTTTTGTATGCACCAATCTTCCAAAAAACCTAGCTTGTGCTTTCCCGGAGAAAGCTTAGTACACTTTGCGTCAGACAAAAGAAAATAAGAAGACTTAAAAGTAACTGGGAAACAAGCAGTACTAAATATTTTAAAAGAATCCAACCACAGTGTTTAAGTCTACTTTTATTGTACAGAATGAGACAAGAAGATGTTGAGAAGATCAATAACTCGAGTCATAAAACATGGCACGAACGTTGTATTGTGCCAAAAGGTTCTGTAAAGTACGCTATCTGAATTTGCGACGGTCTGGACTGTCTGGAGCCAAAAGAGGATCGATGAAACCGGACGACAAACTCTCTCTCACACTTGCTTTCCTGAGAAATCATACTCAACAGTTGGGTGTTTTCCTTTGAAGTCTAAACATCCATTTGGATCAAATCATCAAATATATCACAGACATGCTTTCCTCAGTTCAATGAATTTGTATAAATAATTTAAATCTAATGTACTTTAAACCCTCGGAGAAATAACATAATATTACGGTTATTTATAGTGAACGCTGTGATTCTGATAAGACTTTCACATTTTGTTGGTTGACCTGAAAAATATTAGTAGGATTTTGAAAAGACAATTTATTCTACATAATACATCCAAGTAAATAAGATTAGAATATTAGATATTAGATCATTAATCATTACATTAGATGTGTTCTGGATTGTGCAAAGTAGAAGACTTTGTGACTCTCTTCTCGTTTTTCATTACCGTAAGTGTGCTTGGATTCTTTCGTATTCTCAACTTACCCCATTGGTAGTTTTTAAAACAAACCCTGAATAATGATAATGATCATGACAATAATGAGTTATCTTCAGTGATCTTCAGTGGCTTTTGACGCAAAATTGTAAATTCTTACAGGTTATTTCTTCATTACTCTTCATACAGTGTTTTTTAGTATTTCTGCATTCGGGTGATCGGGACGATTCTGTAAGGTTTTTTCAATTTTCAATTTCAACTTCAATAAAAATAATCAGAAACACATTCACGTTATTCACGTAATATACTAATTTCATATTGTACACTGTAGGCTTTCAGTTATACTTAGCACTTAGCACGTTTTTTGACACAACTTGATTTAATTAAAATTAATAAATTGAACCACTATGCTAAAATTCTAATTGGCATTTAGAAGTTGTATTTCTGGCTATCGTCCTACTTTTTCATCCTAGTTCTCCTCAGTTGTCTAGCATTTGCGGGATTTCAAAGGGTAAGGAACAGAACAAAATAATGAATAATGCTTTCTTCCAAGAGCAGTGCAATGCAATTTATTGATTAATTCAATAACAATTCTTATATTCCATTTTATTTGCAGCAATGCTACAAATTAGCAAAATGGCCAGCCCGAATACTAATAGTGCTCATATTTTGCGGACTCATAACATTGATAGTGTTTCTTTGGATGATGGAACATAGGATTATTTACCAAGACAAAGACTTTACCAAGAATCTCGTGTTGAAAACGGTTCAATTAATTTGTGTGCTGATCCTACTCATCTTATTTGTCATTGCTACTGAATCAGTACTCAAAAGTATAGAGATGACGTCCATGATTCCAAATACTGAATGGATTGAATCACAACCCATGGATAACGAGGAGAATCTTAATACAACAACAGTCCAGAATTTCCGTCATGGAACGTTTGGTCTAGGGAATCCAGCAAGGAACGATAACCAATTGGAAACCTCTGATAAACGCGACTGCATACTTAATGATTCCAATCAGTATATTTTCCCTCACAATTGTACTAGTCCAATTAATGTACACAAAGTGAATTACTACGTTTCGTACGGGTTGGGCGTGTCCTTGTCTCCGTCTCCCACTGATGTATAGAAATGTTAATGTAATGCGACATTGAGTGATTCCGAATGGACACTTAAAACTTAAATGTGATACCTTAATGATAAGTTATTTAGATTCTGCATCTTGATTACAAACAATATTGTTGTGTCTGCAGAAAATGGAACACGGAGCGATTGCGCAGATACATACGGTTAGCGAACTTTCCATGTTGATGTTGTCTACGTGCGGAGTGCAGCGAGAGATTTAGATCCAATTTTGGGCAATATGCGAAGATCGTCCTGAATTTCCAAAAGTAGAATGTAATTCAGACGTACTTAAAAGGTGCAGAAAACCAAATTAGATATGCATCAAGTTTAACGTACTCAATGACGTCCTAAAAAGTGAATATACTAAGTGCAAAAACTTGAATAAATGAAATTCATATATAAATATGCTTTGCAAGAATAACGAATTGTGTATTGCATGCTTTTACTTATGCAAAATAATGCAGTCTTTATTTCAATTACTCTTTAAATTCCATAAATATAGATGATAATTTTATTCATAAATAGCATTTAAGAAAATACAGATTCATAAACTTGGTAACTGGACACTATGAAAAGAAACTCGTATATAAAATTGTCATTTGAATGACACACACTTTAGAAATATGGTCTTCTTTGCAAAAATGTAATCGGGGTGCATCGGAATGCAACACAATTTTTGGCATCTCCATGAAGTCCCCGGACAATTCGTTTGAGCCAAGTGTTCTTTGGCATTACAGTCAGCGCTCTATAGGATTTAAATTTTAAATCATTATGAATTTATGAACGAATATATTATAATTATATATGATTATTGCATTGTTACGATTTGACATCAACTCTAATAATGCAATACAGCTATACATTACAGCCATACAGCACAGTAAAATAATAGTTGATTCTGACGAAATGTTTACCTGGACATGAAATCATCGACGGAATAACCATAAACAGAAGCGCTTCTTCCAATACCACAGGAAATTCGTTCAATGCATTCGTCACTTGTGAGAATATTGGAAGCCCATTGGGAAGCCATGGAGAATGGGGTGTAATGGTAACCGGAAGCTGGACCAGGCATAGAATGTCCGGTTCTTTTGAAGAAAAATGGAGGAGGAGGAGGTAACGGAAATGGTTGTGGAGGAATATTAAGAATTGGTACTGGAAGGAAGAGGACTGACAATGGAAGGATCATGAAAGGAAGGAGGAAGGAAATAAAAAAGATTGCGACATAAGGCAAAAGTCCTGGGAGGTTGAAAGGAGAAAGTGCGTCTATTGCCCGTAATATCGTCGTTCTTATAGTGTCAAAGTTAATGACTATAGTGGAACGATCATCCAACTCCGCGTCACTTACTCTGCTAAATGCAGCTGTGGATCAGATAAGAATAAAAAAATCGCAATGTATTATAATACTAAGGAAAAGCACTTTTACTTATTCCAGTATAGGAAGAAAAGAAGAGAAAGAAGTGTAAAAGGTTGTAAAAGTACCGTCCTGCTTAGGAATACAGCGGATATGATCGATCCCATGTGCACATTTCATAGGCTTACTGGGATTAGGATAGGGTTGAAAGTACATTATGTTCCACTGAGGAATCGGATCCTTCCTCTTTCCAGTAGTTTTGGGTTTAATGGTAATCCTTTTATTACCGGAATTTGGAATGGCATGAACGGTAACTGTGTCACCACTAACTTTAGGTTCAAATCCTACAGATGCAGTAGTTTCAACTTCATTCACATCTGAAGGAGCAGAACCAGCCCCAGTTCCAGATTCCGTTGACATTCCAGTGAGGAGAGACAGTCCGAGAGCTTCGCCTTCAGTCAGCTCGTTGGAATACTCTAGTTGCGGTATTGCTCGACTGATTGAGAAAGCCGGACCGTTATTGATTATTGGCACTTGAGTCGTAGGAATTGGACTCATTGTTACACTTGTCACTTTCGCGTATCCTGACGAAATGCTTGGCTTGGATGCAACCACAGGTACAGATGACATTGGCACAGAAATGCGTTTGTAAAGCACTTGTCGTTGCACTTGCACCGGAGCTGGTCCACGACGACTCATCCTTGGTTTCGAATGCGGTTGCGACCATTTTAACCAAGGTAAACTTGAGCCTTGTGAAACATTAATTACTGGAATGGACACGCCAGCTTGGATCTCATTGAAATGAACAAAAATGCACAGTAAACCAATCACTAAGACCGCAATATGGGGCAATGTGAACAATCCTGTAAAACACTTTTCGTTTCTTTTACGTTCCATCTTGGCAATGTTTTTTAACTACTAACGTCCGACACAGACCACATAATTCCACTACAACTGAAAAGTGACAATTGAGCCGGAGTGCGAGGAGGAGCAAAATATTTATTCGAAGCAAAGTGGGTGAAGAGGTCAAGTGCAAAGAGTCATCATTCGGATATGATGACATTGAAGTGCAATGTGAGACAGAGCAATGGGCCAAAAAGTGAGTTTTAAGTATTTTTGCATATTTGCATACATTGTACTTATTGCTCAGCGCTCATTGTATTCGTACCTCAAGACCTCAACCAGATTCACTCGCACTCGCACACACTTTCCGGAAAAAGGATAAATAGATTAAAAGGAGGTGGTCGTGGTCGCGCGTCTCCCATCCCATCATCGTCTCATCGTTGACAACGACGACCAAGTCGAAGTCGTAGGTACGTTACAATGACACACAGTCACTGCTGACTCGTGCACGCTGAGATGCGATCGAGATCGAGAGACGATAAGCTTGCCATCATTTGTCTTCTCGTCTTTCTTTCTTATATTCTAGGGATTGTGAATGTGGACAAGACCAAATGTATGCAAATCTCAAATCCAATTTTGTCCCACGGTCACGGTCAAAAAAGACGATTTTTTGGGTCGTGTTCTCTGTCTGCTGTGTCGTAGTATTTTCTGTCCGAGATGAAAGCAAGAATTGATGATTTGGCTTTAAGTGACTTCTTTTATGATTCCAACGTTTTTGTACAAAGGACAGTTCAAGAGCGGTTTTATGACCCTTCAATGTGAGACCAGTCTCGTTTTGGCAGCGTTTTATGTCCATGCCACACAAATGCCCTTAAGAGCCCAAAGAACCAATGGAAGATGGAACCATTGCAGTTGCAATGAAGATGGATAGTTCATGTCACATTGTTTCCGTATAACTTTGTTTTCACATTTTACCTTTTAACCATTCAAAAACGTTATTCAAAACGTCGTAATTCTTCTTTAACTAGTATAAATGGAACTTAATGGAGAATCTATGTTAACTAAAGAAACCTTCAATTTCTGAAATGATCTTGGACTCCAAGAATTCTTTTAGGTTTTCCTTTCACTATTTACAAATGGCAAAGGTCAATTTTTTAACTGATTCCCTTGTTATGAATTTTCAAAATTCTTCGGCTCCGACGAAGAATCTCTATCGCGTATGTACGGAATATACAAGTCGTAAGATTAGATAAGAATTATAACCTCATCAGAGATTGTTCGTCGGAGCAGCTCAATTCTGAAGCGCCTTTCACTGTTGAAGTTACTATTTCTAAGTTACTTTTATATTTTAAACTCAGATTAAAGTATCGCGCAAGACAAGTCAAACGTAAAGTACGAGTGTACGAGTATTGGTTTTGCGATAACGACTTTCAAAAAAAGTTACTGTACAATTACAAGAATTGAATTTCGCTTTCACTCACATAAGGAAGAAACACTCAGAAATCTAAACTGAAAGTTTTAAAGTAAAAGTGGTTCACTTTAGTTTAAAAAAAATACCGTATTAGTGCATTTTGTGTAGCATGCCAATGTCAATGTAACTTGACAAATTCACACCAAATTCCCTGTCAAGAGTTGCAAATGTCAAATGACTCTTGCATGCAAATGTCATTGTTGAGAAAGGTTGTAATAAATATTTCCCTGTTGTTTCCGTCTTACTTTTCCTCCATTAAAAGAGACTGGGTTTCGTTGAAGACTACTACATTACGAAGATCTTCATTGAGTCTCTCTCATGATGGTTTCAGTACAGATGAAAGTTACAGATTGCGTTTTTGTTTTTTTTTCGTATAACGTTGGATTTCAAGAATACGAGTGCAATATTAACCTATAACGTCACTTTTTTCCTTGATGACAAAGTGACCAAATCCATAGGCGAGTGTCACAGTGTGACTGAGCAGATGGACAAAGCCAACAATAGTTGTATTAAGGAAGGAAAAAACCAGTTTTTTTATATTGTGTTGCTCTCATAGTGAGAGACAAAGTGCTCCTGAGAGTGAATTTGATTTTAAGCTCAGCATGAGCACAATAGCTTGCTCAAGTCTGACTCTGACGCTGACTTGAGCCGTTTAGTTAATGTGAGTCTGAATGGGATGAATTTGTGACCCGCAAGACTTGTTGACTCGCTTCATTGTACATTTGCGACGCAAGTGAACTTGACAGTTTGTATGTGTTCATGAGGTACTCTGCCTTTTCCACTGGCACGAGACAGTTTTAAAGAGACAATTTATTACACGAGGATTAAGTGACATTTGTGCGTTTAGCGTTTTTACTTCTTCTACAGGAACAATAAGGCACACACAAAAAAAATCAAGTCGAATTTTACGACCAGAGAAAACACAAAATGACTAAATAAAATTATGGGTGTGACAACATTTTGGCTATGAATCCTTTGGTGTCAAATGAATGGAAAATGCCCTAAAATCTTTCGACAACGTATGTGCCACACGAAGGATGACTTGATCTTGATGGCGATGATGGTGGAAGTAGATTTGAATGTGAATTGGACACTGAATGTGAACGCCTTGTCTTGACGGGTGGTCCGGACAGACTTGGATTGTGAAGATGGGAAACAATTTGTAGTCCTTGTGATGAATCTGGGTTAGAAACTTCTTGTTGGCGGACATTGACACAAAGCTTCTGAGCAAATATCACAACAAATACACCCAAAATTGGTCCCAGAATCAGTCCAAATATGAGGTAAACTACAAAAGTCGAAGGTGCTTTCATTTCTTCCAACACTTCCCATGGGTTTGACTCATTGCTTAAAACAGTTTCATTTTTCATCACCAAATAAGTCCAATCTGTCATTTCTCCTAAGTTGGACAGTTGAGCAGAAACAGTACCCTTTGCAAACGTTTGAATGTCAAGAACTGATACGAACGGGTCACTCGTTTCTTCAATAATGTACACCGTGTTGGAAGAATCATCATTGTTTATGTAAATTCGTCGGAATCGTTCCGTGCTGATGACAAACGGGCCACAAATCCCTTTTAGTTGCTCTATTTCTACTGAATAATTTGGTGGGTAATGAAAGCTGAAAGGACCAGTATGGATTATTTTTATTGGGAAAGTGTAGTTTTTCCAAGCAAATCCTGTCGATTTTCCTTGTGGATTTCCTTGGGGCATGTTCCGTCCAAAGTTGGCACTGAGTGAGTTGAGGATAGATGACTTTGTGAACCCTAAGATTTGGAGGAAATGAAAGTTGTTAAATTCCGGTCCCGGCCTCGATTCATCTTCAGAATTGTGGTAGATGGGCATTTGCCAGTTTTTTCTTTTGGTGTCTTGGTCACTTATTCCCACATGTTTGCTGAAACTGCAGATGGTCGCATTACTGCAGTGTGCAACGTTAACCCATTTGTCCTCAGGAGAGCAATTCTCAGCAGGACTGGCGACTTCACAACATTCCATTTGCACATTTGTCAATGCCATTTGATCCACCGTACCCTTGGATTCCTGGTGCCAACAATTCTTTAGATTGGCTGCCGAGTAAAAATTATGTATTCGCTATCAACAAATTATTTTAAAGAAATACAAATAGTAGATAATTTGAGTGTGCTTACAATTTTGAATGGAAACATGAACTTGAGTTCTTAACCCACATATTCCTTGTCTTTTGTCACAATGCATGATTGGGGTCCACTCACCTTAAATTGACAATTTTACATTAAGTTGGCATTTAAATTGACGTTCTGATGTTTTGGTAATTATTCACGTATACGCATATACCCCAATTAGGCCCATTTCCTTCAAGGATATAGTCATTCCCAGTTCCTGAACACAACAATTGAAAGTTGGTTCCTCCAACTGCATCTCTCAATACACTCTTAGCCGAAAATTGCAACCGAAAATCCTACAGCCACTGATGATGGATCCGAGCAAAATTGTGGTGCATGCCATTTTCCCCATGGACCGAAAAAACTTTGCAAGTTTGCGTTGTGCGATGCATTCAGTTTGAATCCCTCTGAAGCATCTATTTCTGTTAGGTTATCGTTTTGTATCCAGGTCATTTGCTCTCCAGGATATCCACAAAAGAGCCGAATCCCATTGAGAGCCGTGTTATCTTCCTCTTCAAATTGCATAGACTCCACCTTAATGGCCATACCCAACACCCAAGTTTTGGTCGGGCAAATGTCCATTTCACCCCAATTTCCCAAGTTGGTTGCAGTAGTTGTATGCAGCGTTAATGCAACCAGTGAAGGTGGAAGATGTAGAAGAAGCACAACACAACATGCTATTAAAATGACAATAATTTTTGATGTGATTAAGCGGTTTTGCACCATTGTGATGTTAAACTGTGTAAAATTATGAGAAGGTGAAATGTAGTAGCACAAATCATACGACACATTAACGCCAAGATTTATAGGTTTTTTGGTTGAATCATGTCAGAAAGAATAAAAACTGAATTTTTTCAAGTTTAAGGTAACTGGGCGTTGTTCTCCTTTCTTAGCACTCTGTCACTATGATTAATCTGCTGCGATGTTGACTTAAGACGAAGAAGAAGCGAAAGGTTTTGATCTGATTTTAATGTTTTTTCATGACTTTTTTGCTGCTTCTATGCAAAATAGTGTAAACGACAGAGCTAAAGCAGAGCAGAGGTGTAAAACTCCTGCGTGCGGTGCCATGCGCCATGAGTGATTTAATTAAATTCTACACCATGAACTATAATATAATCATGCTTTGATGCTTTAGGCAGACTTTCAGAGGATAATGCACAATGCAATATGCAATATGCAATGAAAGCAAATGCATAAAATAATAAAATAATAATCCACACTGAACTACAAAATTCACAACCAATTTTCTACTACCTACGATTTTATTTAATAACGTAATCGTATATAATTAAATAATAAGTAGAATCGTAAACGGAATAAAACCTTTTAAAAATACTCAGACGCTCGAGTCCGACTATTTGTCGACGTTTTTGGTAGATTGAGTAAATTATCAGTCAAGTTATCTAATGAAGGTGTAGCTGGGTCCCTTCGTGTAGAAGAGGAAGAGAACGTTGGCGTTTTTGCAGGAGTCTTTCCAGATTTTCCAAGCCTACTGGACGTGGATCTTGACGGAGTGGGTGTT
>JABASF010003370.1:0-10529 GCA_019776145.1 Harlomillsia oculata
AATTCCATTCTTCTTGTATTGTATTTGTAGGCAACAATTAGAGGTTTTCTAGCTCGCAGAAGATTAGCTAAAGCCAGACGGTAATAAAAACTAACGTTAGTTCTCTGCAGATTGTGCAGATGATGAGTTGATGATATATGAAAATGATAAGACGTTAAGTAAACCTATTGAAGCTTCTATATACTCTTCTGCTTAAATGCATTTACAGACGAAGTCTCCAGCGTCGTAGATCTTCCACTAAATCAGCAAAGGATATTGAAGTCCTTCAAAAAGCGAATGTGGCAGCGACAAAAATTCAAGCAATGTACAGGGGGTAATAAAAAATTACAGTTTATATACATTTATAAATTTAATTTATAATAATTACATATTTAATCGAAACATCAGTAAATGTTTCATTCTTGTGCAATTTATTATAGAATGTAATGTAACTAACGTTAATGATACCGTCATATACTATAAGTACAGCTTTCTTCGCTTCCTCTGCTTTTAGTGCGATGCACTTGCAAAATCACGTTGACAATTGCATTCAAGAATTTACTAAAAACCAAATTAAGTTCTTTTTTATGACCTATAGGTATCGAGTTCGTTCCAAGTTGCCGACTAATAACAATTGCATTATGTAAAACACCAGAGCACCGCAATCCGTCAACTTATGCCAACGAAAGAATAAATTCTTGGACTCTATGTTATTGTTACACATGGAACATACAATAGACTATTGACTATTCTATTATACTTTATGTACTGATTTAACCTGAATGAAACCTATCACAATTCACCGGTGCTTTTGCATAGCATTAAAATAATATAATTTAATATATAATTTGTATTTAAAAATAATAGTTTATTCCACATTATTAATAGAAGCGCGAAAAGCGCAAAAGTGCAAGTCCAGTCGGCCTTTTCAATTTATATTTAAATTTAAATATTCACTAACAACGGATTCAAATGTAACAGTTGCATAAGAGTAGGAAATAATAGAGTGGACCAGTGGACGCCTAATGGGGATGTGTTCGCCAACGTTCCCCACTACTAGCCGGAGCCCTGAAGCAGAGAGTGAGCAAACCATGAGCAGACCTTTGACCTTTACCACGTGACTACCTACGTCACTGCGGGTCTGCGAGAGCCAATCGGTGTACTCCGACTTGTTTTGCTGATTTGCTCTCATTCAATAATTGAATAATATGCTCCGACTGGCTTTTTACCCCGGACAATTTTTTGTGTTGTGTTGTGCGTCCACTCTATTACTTCCTACTCTAAGTAACAGTAAGGTTATTTTGTAATGACTGTTAATAATGGCATATCTCATCGCTATATATTCTTTATGTATTATAAATAAAGTTAAAGAAACAATCTTTTGTGAAATATTTCAAAAAATTAATCACTTCTTTGTATTCATTAGTAGGAAATAAAACCGTTAAAAACTTTAATTTCTAAAAACATACTAAATTTTGAAACAGTGCTTCTGAAAATGGGAATTGACATTGTGCAACAATACCACCGACGAGAAGCCGCATTTTTTCAGCGTATCTCATCTCATTCGGAAAAGGCTAGTTTTTGCAATATTGGGATTCTGATGTAGAGTCATGAAAGTTTCAAAATGCGGGTGATTGCATATCGAAGGGTGTGGTCTTGTGGTTGCGGTCCGGTTTTTCACAAACTGACAACAAAATGTACCCGCCCGCTGGAAACAATTGCATACTTAGTAGCTCGTAAGGAACCTTTATGGCAACTAAGTCAAAAGGTGCATGTGGATACAACGTTACAGGGACACGAAAGTGTGCAATGGAATGGGACGCTGACAAATGTGATCAATGCACTTCCTTTTCTCGGTGCTTCCATGGTAAACTGCTATGCCTCTGTCACGACCCTTTTTCGGATCGTGCCTTAAACTTTCCAGAAAGGTGCTAGTTCACAGTGTGCATTGGTAAAGGGGGCACAACGTAAACTAAACGATCACCTATAAACTATGAAAAAGCCAAGCGTGCTTAGCGGGTAAAAAAAAACTTGACATTGCCCTACTATATTTAAAAGAGGACTGACGTAGTGACAGTCCATATCAGTGGATGGCATCAGAAGTGTTGGACGACTATGGGCAGACGAGTCCAGTGACGATTAGTAAAATGTAAATGTAAAATGTAAAATGTAAGCTGTTTTAAGAACTCAAGAAGGTATGTGTACTGTGCGCTTCTCTTATGTGTTTTTCAGTTTAAAGGTATACATAAATGAAGAACTGCTGGGATCCCTGATAACCGTCCTAGTTTCGGTGAACTTTCTAACGACCTCAAGTTCNAAAAACAGCGAAACATAAATTACAACTACTCCAAGTTCTTTCACGAAGTGCACAAAGTATTGATTCAAAGTACTTCTCATATGTTGTCCAGTTAATAAATAACTGTAAATTCAAACCATTTATTTAATGAAAATTCAGTTTTATTTACGACCATGATGGAATTCATAGACCGACTTCCTTAATGGATCCTACAGCCCATGCCCGGGATAAGGAAGAAGGTTGCCCGCGTTTATAAAGTTTCGGCGTGGAAGTAGGGTTATCTATATTGTTACCAATCTCAAGTACATTATCGCGGCCCAAGGCAATGTATGAGTGTCCGACGGGACTATTATCAACGCTGGCATGGATTGCATTTTCGGCGTCATACCACTTGTCCTCTTTTCTCACGTAGTAGACCTGAGTGCTGAACCAGGTTCCCTTTACGAGATCATTCTTTGCTTTGTCGTAGTTTTCGATGGCGGAGTACC
Organism: Harlomillsia oculata; assembly: GCA_019776145.1. NCBI lineage: Eukaryota > Metazoa > Arthropoda > Collembola > Entomobryomorpha > Oncopoduridae > Harlomillsia > Harlomillsia oculata. Next base: position 2,764 of record JABASF010003370.1, read on the forward strand.
AATTCCTAATTCCGCCTTGACCTTGACAGTCTTTGATTCGGAACGTAGCGATATGAGCCAGCGGGGTTGGCTTTTTAGAATCATTTTCTCCTTCGTATCGACTCCACCAGGCTTTTAGGATTCGTTGGTCCGGATTGTTCGGATCTCGAGTGGATCTCACCAAGAACCGGAACCAGCCCCAAGACTTATCGTCGAGTGTCCAGAGGGCAAATGCTCCATGATCGGAGTGCAAGTACAAGACGACGCCATGTTTGATTTCCAGAACTTCTACTGGCGCACGGCCTTCGTTCCATGCGCTAAAGTACACGTACCAGTTACCTGTCTCACTTCCTACTTGAAGTCCCACATTGATCGAATGTGTTCCAATTGCGACAATGTGAGTACCTCCGGGAACGGTTTTGGGGTCCATGCGAACTTGAATGTACACGAACTCGCCCTCATTTGTTGCCGGATACACATAGTACTGCGTAGAAGGAGTTACGTATGGTTCCTCAGATCGTTTGTCCCGCATTTCGCTGTCATCCAGTGGTGGGGTTTCATCGTCTAAAGCCTCACCGATTCCCCCTGATAAAAACCAGCATATTATTTCAGTATATAATTGAGCCTATAGTTGAAGGAGGAAATCATCAATTACATTTCATACCGTCGCCGGTATCGGCTCTTAACATTCGATCTTCCTCTTCGGAGTAATCCGAAGTTAGCAATATTGGGTCCTCATAAATGGCTCGACCCATTGTTTCCAAGTCACCGGAGTCTTCAATAGAATCGGGTGGTAGCAAAACCGGGTCCTCATTAGCGTCTCTTTCCATTTGGCCTTGCAGTTCAGGAGAATCTTCTACTGGATCACCATTTTGTTGATTTCTGAAATTGCGACCAGATCCTTGATTTTTCTTCTTTTTCTTTCTTCTGGGTTGGTTCCCGGAATTACTATCTGAATACTGCGGGTTGCTGTTGTACTGGATACCAGAACTACCCCCCAGATTATACTGCGGCTGGTACTGGTTTCCGGAATTGTAGTTTGCGTACTGCTGATCGTCCTGGTACTGATATCCCATACTATTAGCTTGTTGCGGTTCTCCGTTTGGACTTCCATAATCATTTTGGTTCTGCTGTGCGTTTTGGATCTGGATTCCACTATTACCACTTTGGGTCTGTTTTAGGTCCTGAGTCTGGCTCCATCCGGTACCCTTATTTCCATTTCCGGTTCCGCTACCCGACGCGGAATCTGGCCCTGGTGGTCCTTGAGGGCCTGGAAGCCCTTTAGGTCCAGTCGATCCGCGTTGTCCAGGTGGGCCAGGGGGTCCTGGTGGTCCAGCGGTCCCAGAAGGCCCGGGTGGGCCAGCTGGTCCTGGTGGTCCTGCTGGTCCTGGAGAACCAACGGATCCTGGTGGTCCACCTTCTCCAGTTTCTGAACCGCCGACTGGTCCTGGTGGTCCCGGTGGTCCCGGGGGACCTGGAGGTCCGGATTTGCTTCCACCGTTTCCATCAGTCCCTGTAGTAGGATTAGTTACTTGTCCACCACCGCCTCCTCCTTTAGTATACAGGGCGGGGCATTTTAGTTTCGCCGGAACAGCTGGAACAACGAACCAATCCTTGTCGATCCACCGTGTATTGTCGCATGCCAACATCATTCAACGCATCGAAGTCACCAGATGAGAGCGAACGTCCTAGAGCTCTCCCACTTGGTAAACCTGACGAAAGAAAAATTATGATAACTTCCTGAAAAGAGTACATTTTGTATTAAAAAAGAAAGCGGTTTGACGTACCTCGGGAACTTGACCGCCTATAATTGTAGTATCCATTCGTTTGAGGTAAAAAGATAGCTTGCAAAACAACGAAACTCCATGCACAGAAAATGACCCAGGAACATGCCATTTTCCTCTCGGCGTTTCCTGAGACACAAAACTTGGAAAAGCGAATCATACTTGCATAGTTGTAATGAAAGATCTGCTTTCCATACCTTTTGTTGTGACCCGACATTTGCACTTATTGTTCAATTCAATCAATGGAATCAGGAAGCTCTAATGAGGAAATGGTGAGTTTCCTATGATTGTGAAGAAGAGGCATTGTTGTTGACACAAATTCACACACTTGAATGTGAATCAGTGTGTGATCATGTGATCTGTTGACCATGTCCAATTAATATAACTGATACTCCTCTCCTCCGTAGTTCGTTCTCTGTCCCTCTGTTCTCTGTTCGTCCCTTCCTGTTCTATAGTCGTGCGACGGCACCATTCAAAATTACCTGAGCCTGTGCCACGAGTTGGTTGCTCCTCAAGTCCACAGTCAAATGAAATTCGGGATCTATTTAATTCAGAGGATGTCACTAATTAATTATAAAATTCCTTCAATGTTTTACAACCTCTGCTCCTGTTTGGGAAATGTTTGAGAAAAAGTCACAGAATGTTAGTGAGTGATTTCACACGAGGTGCTCAACGGAGATTAGAAGCCGTTTTTCAGGGCCAGGTTGTTATGCACCGTTTCGTAAGTGATCGTCTTCAATTTTTGATGTTGTGTTGAAACTTCGGTTGGAAGGTAGGTTTAATCTCCGACTTAACAATATAACGAACATGTGATACAAAACTAAGAAGATACCATGAATTGAGAATCCTCACGACATTCTCCAACCAAACATTCTGATTGGCTTTCATTTCATCCGACGCAAGTAAACGTTGGCCTTTTCTCTAGCAGCTTGGCAGCAACTGTTGTCATTCAATCAGGAAAAATTCAATCCAGTTTTACTGGTGATGATCATCAAATTCTCATTATTCGTCATGCTGATGGTCATTTTGTTCTTGAGCTATGCGGGGAAAGTTCATGAGAAAGCTCAACGTATCAAATGGGTGAAAGTCAACAAGTTGACGAAAGAACAGCACCTTCGGTTGAAACATTGAAAGCCTGTGTGTGGTCCTTTAGCAGTGAAGGTCAGCTCTGCGTACTTTGTGGAGAGACACTGACCTATGCAGATATTGTCGCTAGTGTCACAATATCACTAATTCTCGCATAAAATGTATGTATTATAACATTAAAAGCCAATTAAAATGCTGTATGCATGTAATTAATATAATGGTTTGTTCATTGCGCATGCTTCATTTTTAATGTGCTTCATTGAGGACATAAACAATAAAATCTCATTAATATGTTTGACATTAATGGATGATTAAGTTAATTCGAGGATTGAGAAATTTCATATCATTCTTAGCATGAAAACTTAATCCGAGTCCATGTGAATTGCCGACGCTTTGAAACACTATTTTAGTCATGTTTGGAAATCGTGTCAACCAAGTTTCAATTTGTCTACTGCTAACCCAGAGATTACGGACGGTCAAACTTTCCAATGACTTCGGTAACAACTGACCGTTGATAACTTCAGTGTTTCTTCCATGTGTTGAAGATGGTAGCCAGTGTGGAAGTTTGACAAGATCGCAATACAAATGCAACTGCTTGAGAACAACACAACTTGAGAAAGGTGCCAGGTCATGAGGTCCACCAGAAGTACTCAAATAGGAACGTAGAAGAAGATTGACTGATTTGATTGTGGATTCACTTCTTGGAAATATCTTCTTTAAATTCAATATATCCATGCACTTGGATCCCAACAACCCGTTCAATCTGCTGTTGTAATTGAAATAGGTCAAGTTATGAAGAACGTTGTAGAAATATGGCCATACGTGTTTCAATGCAGAAATCCCAGTGGCGGCAACATGACTTAATTTCATTCTACTTCCGTGCTGATCAAATTTTATGTAAGTTTGGATACAGTCCACACATATTTTCAGGAGCGGTAGCAAATATGCAGTGATTTGCAACCACGGCAAATTCTTTTGACCTTTATAGACTTCATGGTAGTCCAACTGAAAGCCGTAATCACTGAAAGGGCCAGAGTCGTTTTTATAGTTCAGAGTCGCCCCTTTAAGTGTCTTCATATGAGAAACGAGGAACATGAGAACAGTTGGGATGAGTATAAGCGCCATTTCCAATTCTCGTAAATTCGGGATTTCAAAGTTAAAGTACGTTATGCAAGGCCATTTCGTATGAAGCAAGTACACAAAGTTTTTGTAGAATATCATGTTTTCAGCTTCACTTAGCCGGGAACACAAGGACGGAATAATTAACAGTTCCTTCAACCGGAGTCCTCTGAAGAAATCAACGTCCAAAGAACTTTTCAATGACCAGGAAGCAAGGCTTGAGATGTCGATGGCCATATGTGTCAGATTGATCAATGGAGAAACCAGTTGGACAAAGTAGCTTAACGGTACGTTTCCAAAAATTCGAAAGTCTCTCACAAGATGAGGAAACAAAAAATCGACGAGTTGCTCTTTCAATTCGCACGTGACAGAATGGCGCATAGGGAAAACCATTTTGCAACTTGAGATTCCTATCCATCTTAAACAAGTGAGAGGCAATGGCTTCCATCCGGGTACTGTGCTGCATGGCTCATCAGTAGGTGCTTTGAGATATACCCATACGTCAAAGCCAATGACTTCATTGACAATAGCGTTCCATTGTTCACAAACTTCCATTGCAGCAAAGAGACTGTCGTCAAAATAGCTTTGTTGTTTCACTTGACGAAGAATTGCTTCGATCATCTAACGAAACAAACGCAAAAACGATGCCATTTTTGTACAAATTGTTAAAATGAATGCGCGTACCTAACATTTTATGACATTATGACCGCAAGATCTCTTGTATGCCAACTTTACTTTACCTCATTGGGCAAATCCAAGATGGTCGTGATTTGATTATCCTGGCAAGTCGATTCGTCTACACTCTCCTGTGACGATGTATCCATGACCGTGTCCCAGTTACAGCTTATTGGTCTTACCATCGTCACCATTCGCATTCTTGTTTGGACCTGGGTTATCGTTCATGTCTACAGTGGACGAGTTGCTCTTACTGGCGAAGATACCGACGACTTAACTACGTGTAAGCTGTTATAATATCAGCTTGTTGGTGTTATTATTTTGTCATTCATAAAGCTGAAAACATGCAAATCAATAATGTACATGCTGCGTTGCTATTAGATAAATACAAGGTTTATGCTCAAAAGTATGCCCTAAAATACTGAATAGCTGGAACTATTATCAATTATCGAACATCGTGACATCGTGTTGAAACGAATGTTTTTTTTTCAATAAAACAATTTATTCACATTTGCTTGGCAAATGATAAAAATATGTGCTCCAATGTAGTTTCACTAACGATGTAATTTTTCATAATAGAAAATTCTCCCATCAATTCTTCCATTTTGGTAAAAACATCAGACCAAGGAACTTCACCTTCAGAATGAACTTGAAATTCCATTTGGTTGTAATGAAAATCCATCATTGTAGATGACGGAAATAGCCGCTGAAATTTATCAACAAGGTTTACTTTGGTGTGTAAATAAGTTTCGCTTTCACTTTTGTCCGGTGGGGAACGAAGCAAAATTGAAACTCCGAATCCAGTTGCGAAACGATTCCTCAATTGATCCAATGTGCCCAAACACTGAAGACTTCCATTTGCAATTATTCCAACTCGATTGCATAGAATTTCGCATTCTTCCATGTTATGAGATGTAAACAACACAGATTGTCCCGTTGACCTCAAATGCTGAATGACTTTCCAAAACTGGCGTCTAGCAACAGGATCCACACCTGTCGTAGCTTCATCCAACAGAATCATTCGGGGATTACCAATCAAAGCAGTTGCGATGCTCAAACGTCTTTTCATTCCGCCACTTAAATGACAAGATTTTGTATTGGCATGACTTGTTAATCCGAGCACTAGAAGCCAATACGCCACAGATTCCTGGACATTCACAACATTGCGTAATCGAGCGTAAAGTGTGAGAATTTCATCTCCAGTGAGCAAGCTAATGTTTCCGTCGAATTGGGGACAGTATCCAATGTTTTTGAGGTATTTCGTCCGATTAGCGTTAAGGGAATAGGCATGATAATTGGATGAACATAGTGATATTTTGCCATTAGAAGGTCGCAAGTCACCAGTAAGCATCCGAAACATTGTAGTTTTTCCTGCTCCGTTCACACCAAGCAATCCGAAACATTCTCCTTGGTGTACTTCGAAACTCACATTGTCAACTGCATGAACTGTGAGATTGGAATATCGTTTTGAAAGATTTCTTACAATGAACCCGTCTCCATTGTTAGCGCCGTTATGATTACTTATTCTTGTTGTTTCGCTTCGTACGCCCACATCTTCAGAATCATTTATTAATGTAAACTCGTCGTTTTGCAAATTGACTGTTTCATTATTTTCGGTACTATTTGACTCCTTAACATTTGGAAATATTGTGTTGTGAAACTCAATTTTCGGATCCGCAACAACATCAGGATTTGATCTCGACGGCACAACACTCAAGACATTTCTTACTACTTTTGAGTTGCGAAAACAGTTGAAAGAAATCTTGTTCCATAGTTGGCATTCGAATACATAAAGAATGATGAAGTAGACCGCAGCCCAAATTGCCAACCATAAAAGTTCTTGAGCAACACCCGGAAAATCTTTGGGAAAAATCCAACTTATGTACTCGAATGGCTCAACTTTATGAATCTTTTCAAGATTAGTTCTCAAGTCTTTTCCATTTTTTCGAACATTTCCAGAAAGGTTCATCCAGTTTTCTGCATTGAAAAAGTTTTTTTTATTACACTATCGTGCTTGGATTTTGGTATCTGAAATGTGTGAAATGACCGAGTTTCATTGAACTGACCACAACAGCCTCGGTTTAAAAGCACAGGAACATTATTAAGGCCAGGATCGCACAAAATCTCTCTGGCCATAGAACTTATAACAGTGCATTGGCTATTAACTGCACTGACATTTCCAAACCGGAAGCAGCACATGGCAAAACTATAAGATGGAAACGGACGCCCGATCCACCGAACGATGGCAGCAAACCATGGCATATGAACCCATTCGAGTAACCAACTCAAAAACCCAAGTCCGAGTCCAGTGGCCAAGTGAACAATGACCAAACTTGCAAATGCGATTGTTGAGCTTTGAAAAAAGTTGCTGTAGAAGTACGTAAACCACAGGACACAGGCACCGTAAATAACAATCATTAAAAGCATGGACTCCACGCCTTGGTAAAATGAGAAAATTGGCACCGAAGGAATCAAGTAAAGACAAAGGAGAACTAAAACAGCAATCGTGAGAAGAACAGCCAAATCAAATACAAAAGCAGTGAACCAAAATATCAGAGGTGACACTCCGGTCATGAGTTGAAGTTGCTTTGCATGACTAATCCTTTCTTCAACTGGGAAAATTACGTAAGTGGCAGCAAGCAACGAGAATCCGACTGGAAATAGAGTTCCGAATAAAAGTGTAATGGCCAGTGTGTCACCGTCAGAAGGACGTTTAGTTGTCAATTCCGTGTACAATCCTGATTTCAAGGGATGATTTGCTATCTGTGCAAAAAGTTTGAATTATATTCAAATATTGGTAGTGCTTTAAAATCAAAATAGTACTTTGTAGTACTTAAATACATTTTACCTCAATTGAGTAGTTCGTTTGTCCAAATGCTCGTAACATAGCATTACTTAATAAATTGACACCTAACGGAGGACAATGATACGGAATGGAATTGTACATTGCAACTGCATAAGGTTCAAACTCATCCCAACCTGTATTCGATTGTGGAGGTGACAAGCCAAATCGAAGTACAATCAATAACCGATCTCTATAAACAGCTTCGTTTTCGATTGCAAACTGCATTAATTGTACTGTGCTATTGGGTATTGTATTTGGTAGTTTAAGTATGGATGCTC
>JABASF010003371.1:0-10528 GCA_019776145.1 Harlomillsia oculata
TTGACTCGAAATTGGATACTGATCTATTTGAATTTGTTCGAAACAAAGTGCACATTTTGTCGCTTGCTGTTTCCCCGAATGGATTATATTTTGCGTGTTTAGCTTCCAACAGAAAGGTACGACCAAATGGCAATCATCGTCAATCGCACTATTGGTAGATTGTTACTGGTCATAGTCATGATGCTAATTAATGTCAATTATTTGACCAGGTTTGCGTTTTCCGATTTCTCACTGCGAGCATTCTGTTGGTTCTCGACGAATCACTTGCGACATCTCAGGCTTTGCAGCAAACAAAAAACCTCATTCCCAACATGGAGTATGGCAGAAGAATGGCTGTAGAACGTGACCTCGAGAAATCCGAGATGCTCAAAATGTCTACTATGACATTCGACGAGAGCAGCAACTTTCTATTGTACCCAACTGTTCTCGGAGTGAAAGTTGTTAACATCGTAACGAAGCGCATGACTGGACTCATTGGAAAGCCAGAAAACATGAGAATTCTTCAAATTGCTCTTTTTCAAGGAAAACTAAACAAAAACATGAAGGGTGCTGGAACAGGAGGTGGGGGCAATGCAGCTCCAACTATTGAATTAGAAGCTGCAGACAACCCCACAATAGATTCCATTTTGGCGGACCCGACATTATTTTGCACTGCGTACAAAAAGAATAGATTTTACTTGTTCAGTCGCAGGGATCCAAGTGCTAGCGGTGCAGATGATGTTGACAGAGACGTATTTAATGAAAAACCATCTAAAGAAGACATTATTTCGGCAACTGATGCTACAGGTTCGATTTTAATGTAACTTTTAATTCATCCTTAAAGACCTTTTCATTTACGATTAATTTCTGATGTATACTTCAGTTGGCCAAAGACTGTATGAAACGGCTGTTATACACACAACAAAAGGGGATATTCATATCAAAATGTTCGTAAAGGAGACACCAAAATCTGTCGAAAATTTTTGTGTTCATGCCAAAAATGGTTATTTCAATGGACACGTATTCCATAGAGTTATAAAAGGTTTCATGATTCAAACTGGAGATCCAACAGGTTGGTTTCAAACTGGAGATCCTCAACGTTACATTCCAAATCATGCGTTATCGACGGTACACGCTAACTTGTTGAATTACAATTGCAGGTGTTGGAACGGGTGGAGAATCTATTTGGGGTGGAGAATTCGGAGACGAGTTTGCCCATAATTTGCGACACGACCGTCCCTACACTGTTAGCATGGCCAATGCTGGTCCGAATACAAACGGATCACAATTTTTCATCACCGTTATTCCAACTGTAAGTTACACGTTACATTAAACATTTAGATAGTGACACTAATGAGCAACAAGCAAGTATAATGGCAGTTTCAATTATTGTGTTAATTGTTATTTATTAGCCGTGGTTAGACAACAAGCACACTATCTTTGCCAGAGTGATTCGTGGGATGGAAAGTGTACAAAATATTTCAATGGTGAAAACGAACCCAAAAACGGATAAACCATATGATGATGTTTCTATTATTAACATCACTTTAAAGTGAATCCAGCAGTTATAATAGCGTTATTTTTTAGACTCTTTGATTCTAATTTTTCTAATAATGTTGTATGATAAATGATAACATAACAGAATAAAGCATTTGTTCAGTTTTACATTTTATTGCTAAGGAAGGATAATTACGAGAATTTGATCTTTCATCAATTCATCACACGATCTCGCTATTATAAGTAAGGGAACGAAAAAATAAAAACGGGAAACGCTAAAATCATTCAGGAAATTGAGATTTGGCGAGTGTCTTTCGAGCCATTTCCAATGCTCCTTCTTGCGTTTGAGCTCCTCCAATAAATCCAGACGCGTGAACGAAAATGGTTCCGGGAATGCCACTTAATTCTTCCAATTCTTTGTCTCGAAGACCTCGCCATGCTTCTAGTAATGGTGTTCTGTGCCCAAAATTAAGCAAACAATAAACATCTCGAAAACGATTAATTAGTATAGTATAATAAAATACAGTAAAAGCAAAGTACCGCAAAATGAAAGACTCCGAACTCATCGGAACTCCCTGGACTCGCCAGTTACCCTTCTCATCCGGAAAGATTACGAATCTAAAGTGTCCATCCAAATTACGTTCTGTTTCTAGGTGGAAAAGATGATCCTTCCATGGAGCTCCCCCATCGTCGAAAATGAGAATGCCCTCGTGTTTACTATCCTGAACGTTTGTGGAGTGAGCATGAAAAGAACCAATTGAATTGCATAATATACTTATTAATTAATTACTAATTACCAACTGTTTCAAGAACCTAATACATACAGTTCTTCATTATACTCATTATAAAATGTATTCCTTACTTTCAAGTGGCACTCAATCGCATTTTGCACGACTGCATACGCATGAGCCCAGTCATCAGCAAAGAACTTGACCCGACTCATGAACTCGCTACCAACCATGTCCAGCGCCTTGTAGAATCCAACATTAGAGTCCCAATTTTTGTCCCTCCATGATCCTCTCAAGTAGGACACTCGGTGACTCAATGTTGACGTAATCTTGAACCTTTCAAATATACAGATATACAGAATCAAATCACGTTCTATAGTTGTACATTCAATCATTTACGAAACACAAGTAGTACGTTAAGCATAAGTAGCATTATTGTAATATTAATATGTTTACCGGGTAGGAGCATCATTTTGATGAATGCCGTTGTCATTCGCATCGATCTCTTCCACAAAGTCTTCATAGATTTTGCTAAACAAAGTTTTCATAAACGGATCCTTTTTATCCAAGCTGGTAACAGAAGAAAGAATGTCTTCTCCGAAATGTGCATACACGAGTCCAGCACTACTCAGACGAGTTGTCCATGGAGTTCCAGGACGAACAGTGCTCATAGATTCAGTGAAAGACCTGTGTATAAAATGTAAGATGTCCAGTTTGGTCACGCATTTGCAAGAATCGTACTATAATGAACAACAACCTAATGATTAATGATTTAGTTACCGTTGATGATGATCGAAACGAAATTTTTCAGCATCGTACACACCACCGACATCCACAACAATATCGCATTTGTTTAACAAATCAAGGTCCCGAGTACTAGAACAATAAACCAAACAAGTTCAAGTAAAAGAAACGCTCATCTTTCAAGTAATTAGGAGATTAGGACCGGAACTCGTCCAGAAATGGACAACTCACCGAATGATCTCAGCTTCCTTGTATTGAGGTAAAAGGCGAAGCATGAAACAAGCCAATACTTCGTCACAATGGAATACCCCGTCGTGTGTCCCAATTCGTACCGGATCCATATTACCCGTCTGACTGAACGTACGTCCAAAATTAATTAGTACAGATTTAATTCGATTGAAGGGATTAAACACAGATCCCATACGAATTCACAGATTAACCAAAACACCTGGAAAAAATACAAAATACGTAATACGTACATACTATCTTAATACAATATGACCCGGTGATCTTTGTCTTAACAAACACGTTCACAAGTACTTTTGTTAATTTTGTCGTACCAAAAAAACACTGAAACTAAAAAAACCGAGTTAAATTACCTTGTCAAGGAAATTCTGATTCGAGCAAGCCGGTGAAAGTCGACCGCACATCCACAAAAGCGTATTTATTCTCGTTTGATTTTGGCTCGTCGGTGGACAAAGCGAGCTGTTGGATGCAAATGCAATTCGAAAAGCGTCCTGGAGTCTCATCAGCATTTTTTCCAGGAACGGTTCTGAATTACCCTTTTTTCTATACAATAAATCAAACATTTTGACCAATGCAAAACAGTATTTTAATTTTTGAAAGGGATATACGTCTAATTTCGTAAACACGGGTTAAATCTTCTTATAATCTTTTCATTAACTTTAGAACGGCAATATATTAGTTTCTATGGGCAGTTAACCATTGCCAGAAGATGTACAGAAGGCACGTTGAAATGCTAATCTAATTCAAAATAAATTCATGACAGCGTGATTTAATTTTAATGAATGGCCTAAACGGAACAAAGTTCAAAACAACTAGTGAAAAATGGCGGTGAGACCAATGGAAATGCAGGACATCAAAACTGAAGAGTTGTATTCGAACAATCAAGCAGGTTTTATTTAAATTGCGGGCATTTTATGACATGAGTCAATGCAGTATTCAAGAAAGCATGCATTAAATTAAGTATAAAATGAAATAAAATACAGAGATTAATGTTGTAATAATGCAGGGGATAGTAATAGAAGGCGTGTCCCTCAGGTCAGGTCAAAGTACACTGATAGAAACAATAGGGATCTGAATCTCCATCCTGTCAACTACGTTTCGAAAGATGAACCTCGGTTTCGTTCATACAGGAGACAAGTAAGTTAAATGAAAGAAGCTGTTTGGAATTTGGAAAGCTATTTAATGCAATGTGACAAACAAAAGTGCTGGAAATTTATTAGTACGTTTGCAATAACGTTTGTAATTGTAATTGGAACAGGTACATTCTGAAGTCAATGGTAAAGAAGACACTGAAATCAAGCCGAACAAATCTCCAGATTTCGAAGGCATGTCAATGTTTCCGTCGCATTCACAAGTCTTGAGATTTTGGCTGGACGACGTTTCAGAGCCGTATGTTTTTAATTCTAATGGTATAATTAGTGTGCAAGGAGAAAGAAAAGCTGTTGCGCCGGGAATTATAGATAATTAAATTAGTCATCGTGGGCTTAATGTTCTAATAAGAAAAGAAATATATTGATTATGGATGTTGGTTTTAAAAATGTGATGAATTTATTCATCAATAGGCGATCCTGGGAAAACTGGCTCATTGTTGTTCTTGTGGCAATCACAATGGGAATTGTTGTATTTTCGATGAAAGCTCTCACAGAGCACTTCCAGATTTTCTCCTGGTCCATAGTGAAAGCGCAATTGCTGGTAAAGCATTTTTTTGATCATTCAAAAACAAAAAGTTTTCATAAAATGCATTTTTCAAAAAATCACTTATTTAGGAAGGAAACATTTTTCATACATGGTGTGCATATGCGGGAATGAGCTGCTTGTTTGCTTGCATTTCAACCATACTAGTTGTGTGTATTGAACCATGTGCGGCGGGGTCGGGGCTTCCAGAAATCATTTGTGTCCTCAATGGTGTGGTGGTATGTCAAATTATCCTGTAAATGACAAGGTTTGATCGAAATCGTAGTTGACAATATTGTTATTTTGCATGAATGTCAGATTCCCAAAGTCCTGACTATGAAGACGCTTATCGTCAAGTTTTTTTCATGCATGCTTACTGTTTTGAGTGCACTTCCGGTTGGATTTGAAGGTCCGATGATTCACATTGGAACAATGGTTGCTTCCCGAATGACCCGACCGTGTGCCACGGCACAAAAAACGGTGCAAAAGGTCAAAAAAGCCAATGGACTTGGGACTTATGATATTGAAACTTGGCAGTTGAAGGGTTGTTGTGCATCCAATCCCCTTCATTATCGAAGTCCTCATGAAAGGTTAATGAAAATTACTACGTACACAAACAATTATTGTGAATAATTCTACAATTCAATTTCTTGAATTTGAAATTCCAATTTTGATTTTAGGAATTCCCTTTTGTGTGCTGGGGCAGCGGCTGGAGTCTCAGCAGCTTTCTCAGCTCCCATTTCCGGTTTAATGTTCGCAATGGAAGAAGTTTCCACTCATTGGTCTGATTCCCTAACTTGGCAGACCTTCATATGTTCCATTGTTGCTCGAAGCGTAGTTGAGATTTCAAATAGTATCTATGAAAATGTCGCGTCATCAAGAATGCAATTTACAGGTCAAGCAGTTTTGTTTGAAATGACGGAATCGAGCTTGTTTGAGGTTCAAGATCTGCTTCGTCTTAATCTCGCCATTTTATTGCCCACATGCCTTCTTGGAGTAATCGGAGGAATTATGGGTGCTTTGTATGTTCACTTTTACTGTTTCTTTTTCAAGTTGAGGGAAAAGGTACTTCATCTCGTGGGAAATGGAAAGCTTTTCGATTTCGCAACAATTGTAGAAACTATTTTGGTGACGGTAATAACCTAGCAATGTAATATACGAGTTGTGGTATGACTACTTGCTAATCATAGCATTTTGAATTACTTATCCTTCCCAGTTGATCTGCAGTCTTACTATCGGTGGAACAATGTCCCTTCAAGACTGTAAATATGCAAACTATACACAAACCCTTGGGCGAGGTGAGAAAAGTGTTTTTATACATCTCAGGGAATTTAAATGCGGAAAGAATATCACAGTCTCAATTAACAATGATTGGACTTCTGTTACTCAGACTGGATTCTATCATGAAGGTAATTCACATAATTTGGTAAACTGACTATATTTCCAGTAAAGCTGAGTACTAATATAAATTAATCATTGATAGCCGCAACACTCATGCTCGGTCCGTGGGATGAACTGATTCGTTCACTATACTCCATAAATACCTACAATGATCATCACATTCGACTGTTTGACATTCGTATTTTGGTCATGGTCCTTTTCTTCTTCTTTGTCTTTTCGATTTGGTGTTCCCTTCTTAGAATGTCGTCTGGTCTTCTGATTCCGCAACTGTAAGTTTCAACTTAATAATTTTGTATTACTTAATTACTTGTCTAACATAACCTCTGTATGAAAAACCACGAATTATTCATTCTGTAGTGTCATTGGAGCACTTTATGGAAGAATAGCAGGAAGTTGCCTCAATTTCATGTTCAGTCATGCAATGGAAGATGAAGATGATTTCAAATGGGATTGGCTTGACCCCGGAGTTTACGCTATGCTCGGTTCCGCGTCATTTTTGGCAGCAACTTCAAGGCTTCCGATCACATCCGTCATCATTCTGGTTAGCAAAGAACAATCATATTAATAATAATCGTCAAAATTGTTTCACTCCTATGGGAATGGGGAATGTAGCTGTTTCTAACATTATGCAGATGGAAACTACCGGAGAACTTTCGATTACTTTCCTGGTAATGATTGTCGTCATGCTGTCCAAGTCCATCGGTGACATGCTCTCAGATCCGATGTATCATGCCATAATTAAATTGAAAAAATATCCATATTTGTCTCACGAACTCGACATTCAAGTAATGGGCAAACGGTATGTTAAAGTAAAACCCTGCTCACGATCTTATATTATATTATACATTAATACACCAAATTAATTTAATAACGGTAGATAAGTATAATTAGTATAAGTAGGGAATGAAATGAAAATATCCCATTCCCATACCCATTCCCCATGCGGCCCATGCAATTGCCATATCATAATGCCATGTTAAAATGCTAATCGAGTTTATTCCTAAATGCACTTGGCAGGCTTAGCCCAGAATTATTGATGGCTCATGACGTCATGGCTTGTCCGGTAGAATGTTTTCCGTCCAAGGTATCCATTTTTGATTTGGCACAGACCATGTTGGGCTCGCATCATGGAGCTTTTCCAGTGGTGAAAGCAAGGGGGAGTCTACTTAATTGCGTCATTGGATTAATTACTCGAAATGAAGTGTTGAGTTTGCTAACTCAAACAGAATCATTTGACGACATGTACCCATATTATTTGCGTAAGCAGCGTCGTCTGCTTGTCGCTTATCCTCAGGTAATTTGATTACAATTACTTACAACGTTACAACCCTCTCATTTGAACTATTTGGATTGGTCGTGAACTACGAACTATTAGAATCAGTAATTTGATTACTTGAATACTATTATAAAAAACCATTTTAAACGGCGTTGATGCTACCCACAGTTCAGTTCCATAGCCAAGGAAGATATGGAACGACACACTGGGATTTTGAAATCCTTTGTCCAGGATCCTACTTACAAAAGCGTGATTGTGAATCTGGTGAGCTTCATAATTTTGCTATTCTAATTGCTCCTTTATTACCAATTACAGGTGAACGTATAGCATTGCACGTTATTGTGGTCAGATATGTTCACTATGCGTTTTGTTTTTCCCTGAAGGAATCCTATGTGAACACGTCAGTCTTCAAAGTGAATAGGAATTTCTCATTGTACCGAATCTATAAAACATTCCTCGCCATGGGTTTACGTCATGTAGTGGTAATAAATGATAAGAATCAACTCAAAGGGATCATCACCAGAAAGGATTTGCTGGGTGAGAACATTCGAAACCAAGCCATCAAAGTGATCAATAAGCACGTAGCACGGAATTCATTCCGAAGACAAAGACGAGAGTTTAGCGACAGTGAATATGATTATTATTCGGAAACGGATGATATTCATCAACGAGGTGTGAGAAGTAATGGAATTTCTGGAACGTCTGGTTCAGAGTTTATTTGAGCATATAATTGAGTTCAACATTTTGAACAAATTCATGGACAATTCTAATTTTACAAAAACACGCGTGTCACAAACAATGTTATAATATGAATTTGGATTTCAAACAAATGGACGCGTTCATTACGATTACTACAATACAATTACATGTAAGCCTTTCAAATGAATAACAGAAACGAAGTTTTTACAAAAATCAATCATCAAAGGATCATTCATCAATCAGCAAAATCCGCTTCCTTACTCTGTTCCAATATGTCATAACGTCATAATATGAATTTGGATTACAAACAAATGGACGCGTTCATTACGATTACTACAATACAATTACATGTAAGCTTTTCAAATGAATAACAGAAACGAAGTTTTTACAAAAGAATACGTACAATTCATAATTAAATAAACTAAATAGATATAAAGAACTTTGTGTATTCGTGGAGAATCTAGATTGAATAAAACAATTAGTAGCAATAAATCGACAGCTATTACCAATTACCTCTATGTACATTTTACATGAATGCATCAATCATCAAAGGATCATTCATCAATCAGCAAAATCCGCTTCCTTACTCTGTTCCAATACGTCATAATGTCATAATATGAATTTGGATTACAAACAAATGGACGCGTTCATTACGATTACTAAAATACAATTACATGTAAGCATTTCAAATGAATAACAAAAACGAAGTTTTTACAAAAGAATACGTAGAATTCATAATCAAATACACTAAACAGACAGAAAGAACTTTGTGCATTTGTGGAGAATTCAGATTGAATAAAACAAGCAGAGTCAATCAATCGACAGCTATTACCAATTACCTCTATGTACATTTTACATGATTGCATCAATCATCAAATGATCATTCATCAATCAGTAAAATCCGCTCCCTTACTCTGTTCCAATACGTCGTTATATGATGGTCGCTTACATTGTGACTCGTTATGGTCATTTTCTCCACAATTGCAACACCATACGCCTTTCTTTGTGCCACTGCCAGTACCAAGCACGGATTCTGCATCTTGCTTGTGTACTTCTGGGGGCAAAATGACAGGTCCACATTTTGGTTTAATAATTTCGACTTCCTCAGTTGGAACAGATGTAGGAAGTGGTGGACTATTATTCATAAGAGCAGCAAACGATTTGCACATTTCCATCATTTCTAGTACATGAGCTCCGTCGAAACCACTATGAGTGCTCGCAATGAAAAACAACTGATGTAATTCCTGTGGCAATTTACTTTTTTCCAATCCAAGCAGTGCTCGGTAATTCGCAAAATCATTAGCTTCGTATTCACGCTTTACGTCTTTGAGGACGTCCTTATATGCTTGTATAACAGGCTTCCCGCTGTCTTTTGGCAACATTAGAAGACAAAGTGTGAGGTTCTTGACCATTTGATTCGATTTCGTTTTCAAAGCATTAAGGAACATTTGATTCGGTATTGAACGTCCCTGCTTCTTCTTCGTCGGCGATGTACGTTTACCTGTACCCCCTGAAGCGGATGAACTCTGTTGAACATGTCCAGGATTCTCTGTAGCGTGATTCACCAACGTTGGCCCCTTCAACAACTGTGAATAATTTTTATCCGTGATTGCAGGGCTGGGCATTCCATGAGTTGGACCTTTGAAATTCAAAGTGTCGTTTTCCAAATGCTTTACTCCGTCCTGTTCCTCTGGGAAATACCAAGGTGCAGTTCCATTGTTTATTCTACCGGAAGTATCCCATAACCGTGGCAGTCGTTCTGTACACATGAAACGAAACGAATGGAATTTAGTAATTTATTAAGCATCCCTCAACCCTCTATTGATATTTATTGATATTTATTTATCACTTTTTTACCAGTATCCACATTCATTTCCATCAATATCCTTTCAAGAGTTTCCTTGTCCGACGCATCCATAGCGAATTTAGTCAGCGGATTCCCTAAGTCAGAAACGTCCCTTTTCGCAACATCAATAAGAGTTCCTAAGAAATGCATTTCTTCCTCTCCAATGTGTTTAAGCAGTTCAAAAAGGACGATGAGTCGGTTGGAAGATTCTATTTTTTTGGACTGCTCAAAAATTGCTATTATATCCGAATTGTCATCTGATGACGCTGCCTCCTATTGATTAAAAAACCAAAAATTGCTGAACTGTTACGAAACTGAAATAAATTCCTTCCAAATCCTGCAATTCGCAAAATCATTAGCTTCGTATTCACGCTTTACGTCTTTGAGGACGTCCTTATATGCTTGTATAACAGGCTTCCCGCTGTCTTTTGGCAACAT
>JABASF010003372.1:0-10528 GCA_019776145.1 Harlomillsia oculata
GCCCGCCGCGGACGGCGGCATGATCGCCGGGTTGCAGAGCGGCCTGTATCGCTTCGATCCCGCCGACGGCACCTTCCGCCCGCATGCCACGCCCGATGGCCATCCGACGCATAACCGGCTGAACGACGCGGCGACCGATTCGCACGGCCGCATCTGGTTCGGGACGATGGACGACGGCGAGAGCGCCGATACCGGCCGGCTGTTCGCGCATCACGGCGGCGCGATCCGATGCAGCGGGCTGCCGGCCGTGACGATCACCAACGGGCCGGCGGTGCATGGATCAACGCTCTACCACACCGATACACTGGGCAAGACGATCTGGCGCGCGGCGATCCGCGACGACGGCACGCTGGGACCGGAAGAGCGCTTCGTCACGATCGAGGAGGGGGCGGGCTGGCCCGACGGATCGGTCGCGGACGCGGAGGGGTGCCTGTGGGTCGCTTTATGGGGCGGCTGGGGCGTGCGCCGCTACGATCCAGCGGGCCAGCTGATGGGGACGGTGCGGCTGCCGGCGTCGAACATCACCAAGATCGCGTTCGGCGGGCCCGATCTGCGCACGGCCTACGCAACGAGCGCGCGCAAGGGGCTGGACGCGGTGGCGCTGGCCGAGCAGCCCGAGGCGGGGAATCTGTTCGCCTTCGATCCGGGCGTGGCGGGCGTGGCGGTGACGCCCGCGGTGGTGTGAAGGACGCGGCGTAGCCTTGCGCCCATAATGTCGTCACCCCGGGCTCGACCCGGGGTGACGGGCTAGATCAGCGCTTGAACGGATCTTGGAACAGCGCCTGGGCGGCCGCTGCCGGATCGTTGTCGTAGGAATCGACCTCGCGGTTCGCCGCGTCGCGCTCGGCGCGGAGCGAGGCGATCAGCGCCTCGCGATCGCCTTCCAGGCGGGTGTCGGCCGGGGCGGCTTCGCCGGTGCCCTTCGATGCCTTGGCAACCGCGGCGTCGAGTTCGCGCTGCGTCGTCAGGCCCAGCGTCACCGGATCCTTGGGCGTGATGTTGGCGATGTTCCAATGGCTGCGGTCGCGGATCGCGGCGATCGTCGTGCGGGTGGTGCCGATCAAATTGCTGATCGCGCCATCGGTTATTTCCGGATGGTTGCGGATGATCCAGGCGATGCCGTCCGGCTTGTCCTGGCGCTTCGACACCGGCGTGTAGCGCGGGCCCTTGGTGCGGCGGACCTGCTCGGGACCCTTGATCATCTTCAGGCGATAGGCGGGATCGGCCTGGCCCTTGTCGATTTCGTCCTGCGTCAGCTCGTGCGCGCGCACCGGATCGCGGCCGGTCAGCTTGGTCGCGGCGGTATCGTCGGCGATCGCCTGCACTTCGAGGATGTGGAGACCGCAGAAGTCCGCGATCTGGTCGAACGACAGCGAGGTGTTGTCGACCAGCCAGGAAGCGGTCGCATGGGGCATGAGCGGCTGGGCCACGGGAAAACTCCGTCGGAAATAAATAGGGCCGCCCCATCCGGAGCGGCCTGCTACACCCTTCGATGTACGGTACGCGCACGCGAAGGGCAAGGCGTGTGGTGGAATTGCGCGGTTTTCTCCCCGTTATCCCGGCCTTGCGCCGGGATCCCGCTTCTTCCTCTCGCGGGAGTAAAAGCGGGACCCCGGATTAAGTCCGGGGTGACGGGCACCGCCTCACACCGTCAGGACGATCTTGCCCACATGGTCGCCCTCTTCCATCCGCGCATGCGCGGCGGCGGCGTCGGCCAGCGGTAAGACCTTGTCGATCACCGGGCGCAGACGGCCTGCCTCGACGTGCGGCCAGACGGTGCGCGCGATTTCGTCGGCGACCAGCGTCTTGAACGCGGTGTCGCGCGGGCGCAGCGTCGATCCGGTCAGCGTCAGGCGGCGGCGCATAATCTCGAAGATCGGGATCGTCGCGGTCGGGCCGCCCTGTACCGCGATCGAGACGTGGCGGCCGTCGTCGGCGAGGCATTGCAGGTTGCGTGGCACATAGTCGCCGCCGACCATGTCGATGACCGCGGTGACGCCTTTGCCGTCGGTGATCGCCTTCACGCGCTCGACGAAATCCTCGGTCTTGTAGTTGATCGCATGCGCCGCGCCGAGGTCCAGCGCGCGGGCGCATTTGGCGTCCGATCCGGCGGTGACGATGATCGTCATGCCGAACAGCTGGCCGAGCGCGATCGCCATCGTGCCGATACCGCTGGTGCCGCCGTGGACGAGCACGCTGTCGCCCTCGGTCGCGAAGGCGCGTTCAAAGAGGTTCGTCCACACGGTGAAGAGCGTTTCGGGGATCGCCGCGGCATGGACCATATCGAGCCCGTGCGGCACCGGCAGGCACTGGCCGGCGGGTGCGACCGCATATTCGGCATAGCCGCCGCCTGCGATCAGCGCGCAGACGGGCTGGCCGATCATCGTATCCTCGACGCCCTCGCCCACCGCGACGACGGTGCCGGAAACCTCCAGCCCCATGATCGATGGCGCGCCCGGCGGCGGCGGATAGCCGCCCTTGCGCTGCAGCACGTCGGGCCGGTTCACCCCGGCCGCGGCGACGCGGATCAGCACCTCGCCCGAGTGCGGCTGCGGCACCGGGCGTTCCACCAGCCGCAGCACCTCCGGCCCGCCATGCGCCTCTGGATCGATCGCCTGCATCGTCGCGGGGATCGTTGCCCCGTGCTGCCGTTCGTCCATCCGCCCATCCTGTCCCTGTTGCCCGCCGCAAACGCAGCGCGCGCCCTATGGTGCCTTATTGACATCGCACCGGCGGGGGTCAACGTTAGCGCTTCATGGATATGGACGACGCCCCCTCCCGTCCCGACGACGCCCTCGGCCTGCTGCTGCGGCAGGACCTCGACCCGTTGTCGGTCGCCGAGCTGGAAGCGCGCATCGCCGCGCTGGAGGGCGAGATCGCGCGCACCCGGCGGCATATCGAACGCTCCGTTAACCATCGCGCAAGCGCCGACGCGCTATTCCGGCGATGAGCGACGCGCGCACCGGATCGGGTTCCCGCCAGCCCTGCCCGGTGTGCCGCCCGCCGCTTGATGCACGGCCCAACGATACCGACATAGGTGGAAAGGGCCGGGCGTCACGATCCGGTCCGACTGGAGTAAGCTGAATGCCATCCTTCGCCCCCGCGCTCGAGACCACGCTGCACAAGGCGCTCGAGGCCGCGTCCTCGCGGCGGCACGAATATGCGACGCTCGAGCATCTGTTGCTCGCGCTGATCGCCGACGAACATGCGTCCCAGGTCATGGAGGCGTGCCACGTCAACCTCGGCGACCTGAAGACCACCGTCGCGCATTACCTCGACACCGAGCTGGATGCGCTGAAGGTCGACACCGCGACCGATCCGTCGCCGACCAGCGGCTTCCAGCGCGTCGTCCAGCGCGCGATCCTGCACGTCCAGTCGTCGGGCCGTGACGAGGTGACCGGCGCCAACGTGCTGGTTGCTCTGTTCAGCGAGCGCGAATCCTACGCGGTTTATTTCCTGCAACAGCAGGACATGAGCCGCCTGGATGCCGTCAGCTTCATCAGCCACGGCGTCGGCAAGGGCGGCGCGCAGACCGAAGCCTCCACCCCCAAGGGCGCCGAAGAGGAAAAGCCGGCAAAGGGCCAGGACAAGGGCAAGAGCGAAAGCGCGCTCAAGCAGTTCACCGTCGACCTCAACGAAAAGGCGAAGATCGGCAAGGTCGATCCGCTGATCGGTCGCGGGCCGGAGGTGGATCGCACGATCCAGATCCTGTGCCGCCGCAGCAAGAACAACCCGCTGTACGTGGGCGATCCCGGCGTCGGCAAGACCGCGATCGCGGAAGGCCTAGCGCGCAAGATCGTCGAGGGCGAGGTGCCCGACGTGCTGAAGGAAGCCGTCATCTACAGCCTCGACATGGGCGCGCTGCTCGCCGGCACGCGTTACCGCGGCGACTTCGAGGAGCGGCTGAAGGCGGTCGTCAACGAACTCGAAAAGCTGCCGCATGCGGTGCTGTTCATCGACGAGATCCACACGGTGATCGGCGCACCACACGGTGATCGGCGCGGGCGCGACCAGCGGCGGCGCGATGGACGCGTCGAACCTGCTGAAGCCGGCGCTGTCGGGCGGTTCGATCCGTTGCATCGGTTCGACGACCTACAAGGAATTCCGCAACCACTTCGAAAAGGATCGCGCGCTGCTGCGCCGGTTCCAGAAGATCGACGTCAACGAACCGACGATCGAGGATACGATCAAGATTCTCGCCGGGCTGCGCTCGGCGTTCGAGGACCATCATTCGGTCAAGTACACGCCCGATGCGATCAAGTCGGCGGTGGAACTCTCCGCACGCTACATCAACGACCGCAAGCTGCCCGACAAGGCGATCGACGTGATCGACGAAGTCGGCGCGATGCAGATGCTGGTGCCGGCCAACAAGCGCAAGAAGACGATCACCGCCAAGGAGATCGAGGCCGTGATCGCGACGATGGCGCGTATCCCGCCGAAGTCGGTCAGCACCGACGATCGCGCCGCGCTCGAAAGCCTGGAGACGGATCTGAAGCGCGTCGTGTTCGGGCAGAATGCGGCGATCGAGAAGCTGTCGGCGGCGATCAAGCTCAGCCGCGCTGGCCTGCGCGATCCCGAAAAGCCGATCGGCAACTATCTGTTCACCGGCCCCACCGGCGTCGGCAAGACGGAAGTCGCCAAGCAGCTGTCGTCGATCCTGGGCATCCCGCTCCAGAGGTTCGACATGTCCGAGTACATGGAGCGGCATTCGGTCAGCCGGCTGATCGGTGCGCCCCCGGGCTATGTCGGCTTCGACCAGGGCGGCCTGCTGACCGATGCGGTCGATCAGAACCCGCATTGCGTGCTGCTGCTCGACGAGATCGAAAAGGCGCATCCCGACCTGTTCAACATCCTGTTGCAGGTGATGGACAATGGCCGCCTGACCGACCAGCACGGCAAGACCGTCGATTTCCGCAACGTGATCCTGATCATGACCACCAATGCGGGCGCCGCCGACATGGCGCGCGAGACGGTGGGCTTCGGCAACCTGACCCGCGAGGGTGAGGATGAGCAGGCGGTGCAGAAGATGTTCTCGCCGGAGTTCCGCAACCGGCTGGATGCGATCGTGCCATTCGGTTACCTGCCGCCGGAAGTCGTCGCCCGCGTCGTCGACAAGTTCATCCTGCAGCTCGAACTCCAGCTCGCCGACCGCAACGTCCACATCAACCTGGACGATGCCGCCAAGAGCTGGCTGACTGAGAAGGGCTATGACAAATTGTACGGCGCGCGTCCGATGGGCCGCCTGATCCAGGAAAAGATAAAGCAGCCGCTCGCCGAGGAACTGCTGTTCGGCAAGCTGGTCCATGGCGGCGAGGTGACGGTGAAGATGAAGGACGGCGCGCTGTCGTTCGCGATCGAGCCCGCCGCGCCGAAGAAGCCGCGCAAGAAGGGCAAGGCGGAACCCGTCGACGCCAAGTAACCGCGGCCAAGCGCAACTGCCTCCGAAACGGATCGGATCCACCCGGATCCGGTCCGTTTTCGTGTTAGCGAGCCGGCGTGGACCCGCACGATCCCCTTGCCGGCCTGCCGCTCGACGCCGCCGATCCCGCCGATGCGGCGGCGCTGGCCGATCTGGCGGCGGGGCGGGTGGTCGACAGCGACCAGATCGTCGGTTGGCTGGGCGGCTGGCAGATGGCGCGGCAGGCCGACGCGTTCGACCTTTGCGCCCCGATCGCCGATTCTCAGCCGCACGCGCAGGGCGATGCGGAGACGCGGCCCTTGGTCTGGACCGAGAGTGCGTACCATGCCTGCCGGCGTCTGCGCACGGATTTGGCGGCGCTCAGCAGCGACAGTGACCTCCGCCTCGTCGCCGCGCTGGTCGCCAAGATGGTGTCGCTGATCGTCGAGGGGGGCCATGCGCCCGGTTTTGCCGAGGTGGCGCTGATGCCGCCGCTATACCTGCGCATCGCCGTCACCCGCACTCGCATCGCCGTGCTCGGGCTACGCTGGAACGGCACCCTCAGCTGATCGGGCCAGCGCGGCGACCGCGGCCCGCGTCGGCGTGGTGAGGTTGGGCGGCAGCGCATCCAGCGGATACCAGACCGGCCCGTCATGCTTGGCCGGTTCGCAATTGCGCGGGGTGCCGGTGAAACTCAGCACGCGATAGATAGGCGCGACCCAATGCGTGCCGGCCGCCACGTCGATCTGGTCGACGAAGCACAGCAACGCCACCGTGCCGACGACGATGCCCAGTTCCTCGCCCACTTCGCGGCGCATCGCGGCCTCGGCGGTTTCGAACAGGTCGATCTTGCCGCCGGCAAGGCCCCAACTGCCCGCCTCGGGATCGGTCAGCCGGCGCAGCAGCAGGATGCGACCATCGACGACGATCGCCGCGCCACAGCCGGCCCTGGGTTCGCTTTGCTTGCCTGGCATGCGCGCCGGGGCCGTGACGGGGGACGAAACCATGGTTCGCGATTCAGCCGTCCCCATGGCATAATGTCAACCAAAAGGCCCGACGCGGCTGTATATGTCACAGATAACGCTGCGCTTTTTCATCTAGGTCAACTATGGCCGCGTTTACCGAAGCTTTGTAATACCGATGCTAGGGACAAGCCATATGCCGGCAGGTTTTCAGTGGCGACGCATCGCGATGATCGTGCTGAGCTTCGCGATCGCCTGCTGCATCCTGCCCGCGGCGGCGCAGGCGCGCACGCCGTTGAAGGCCTGCGTGCTGCGCGACACCGGATCGCAGAACCCCGCCGCCCTGTTCGCCGCGCCCGATCGGTTCGACTGCACAACGCCCCAGCGCGCCTTCGGCCCCGGCAGTTACTGGCTGCTGTCGCAACCCCTTCCGGCCGGACTATCGGGCGAGCTGCTGCGGCAGGGCAGCGTGTGGCAGGATCGCGTGACGCTGTATGTCCGCTACACCGATGGCGCGATCCGCCATGTCGCCTTCACCAGCCGGACGACGTGGCGGCTGCTGCAACTGGGTGCGGTGATCCAGATCCCGCTGCCCGCCCATTCCGCCGCGCCGGAGCGATTGCTGTGGCATGTCGAGGGATCGCTGAACCGCCGCGGCATCCTTGTCGCACCGGTGCTAGTCGACCGGCACACCGCGCAAAACAGCGATCGCGAGATGGTCGCGCTCTATGCCGCCTTTGCCGGAATGTGCCTGGCGCTGCTGATCTACAATCTCGCCATCTGGGCGGCGCTGCGTCAGGGATTCCAGCCCGCCTATTGCGTCATGGTGCTGTGCCTGCTCGCCTATGCGCTCAGTGCGTCGGGTCTGCTCGGCCAGCTGACCGGCATGGACAACAACGATCGCCAGCGATTGAGCTATATGCTGCTGGCACTAATCGCGGCGAGCGCGGTGATATTCGTGCGCGCGTTCATGGAACGCCGCGTCTTCGACGGATGGCTGCGGCCAGCCAGCAACGTGGTCATCGGTTTCCTGCTGCTGTCGGCGGCAAGCTTCACCGTGCTCGTGCCCCGTTACGCCGGGGTGACCGATCTGATGTGCACCATCGGCTATTGCATGGTCGTCGCGCTGACCGTGCCGGTGGTATGGCGCGCCTGGCGGCTGCGCAGCCGCTTCCTATTGCTGTTCGCGCTCGCCTGGGGGCCGCCGGTGCTGTGTGCGGTCGTCCGCATCCTGGCGTCGATGAGCCTGGTGAAGTGGCAGCTGTGGATCGACAATTCCACCTTCATCGCGCTGGCGCTGGAAGCGTCGATGTCCTCGGTCGGCATCGCCTATCGCATCCGGCTGCTCAGTCGCGAACGCGACGAGGCGCGTGCGCAGGAGGTGGCGGCGCTGCGCCTGGCCGCGGTCGATCCACTGACCGGCCTGCTCAACCGCCGCGCGTTCCTGGAAGCGGCGATGGCGCGGGCGGGCGAACACCAATTGGTTCTGATCGACATCGATCATTTCAAGGCGGTCAACGAAACCATCGGCCACGACGGCGGCGACGAAGTGTTACGCGTCTTCGCCCGCGCGCTGCGGTCCGTCGCTGCACCCGAATCGCTGATCGCGCGCATCGGCGGCGAGGAATTCGCGATCCTGACACCTGCCGCCGCACCGCTCGACGCACGGCTGGTGCTCGACGGGCTGCGCGGCCATCGCATGCCGTTCGACCTTGGCGTCACCGCCAGCATCGGCACCTGCGTCGGGCCGCTCCATCGCGAAATCGACTGGAAGACGATGTACCGCAACGCCGACCGCGCGCTGTTCGAGGCGAAGGCGGCGGGCCGCGACCGCGTGCGGCACGGGCTGCGCAACGACGCCGCCTGACCTATCGACCCGACCATGCGCGGCAGGCCGATGGCGGCTTTTCGAACGCACGCTACACTATGGCCGTGACGGCCGCGCCATGATATGTCCTGCCCGCAGAAGGGGATGGGACGCGAATGACCGACCGGCGCAAATGGACGATCGCAGCGGTGGCTGCCGTATCGCTCGTCGCGCTGCGCCATCCGACGCCCGACATCCGCCTGATCACGCATGACATCGGCGACCAGAGTCCGCGCCGGTTCCAGGCCGCGATCGACCTGGGTCTGGTGGGGATCTCGTTCCTCTACACCTGGACCGCACGACGCGGCTGAGGGCGATCCCCAGCCGCACGCCTCAGCCGAACACCGTCTTCAGGTTCATGAACTCGTGCAGACCGTACGGGCCCAGCTCGCGTCCATGGCCTGACCGCTTGATGCCGCCGAAGGGCGCTTCGGGCGTCGAGGACAGCATCGCATTCACCGCGACCATCCCCGCCTCGATATCGCGCTCGAAGCGCGCACGCTCATCGGGGTCGTTGGTCCATACCGACGACCCCAGGCCGAACGGCACGTCATTGGCCAGCGCGATCGCCGCATCGGTGTCGGCGGCGCGGAACACCATCGCGATCGGGCCGAACAGCTCTTCCTGCGCGGCCGGATCGTCGATCGGCACGTCGACCAGGATACCCGCCGACATATAGGCGCCCTTGCCCGGCAACGCCTCGCCCCCAAACAGCAGCCGCCCGCCGGCCGTCTGAATGGCGGCAAGCTGGTCGAGCGTGGTCTGCCTCTGCTCCTCGCTCGACAGCGGGCCCATATCGGTGTCGGCATCCATCGGATCACCCGCCTTCACCGCGCGCATCGCGTCCGAAAAGCGGTCGAGGAACGCGTCGTAGATGTCGGCATGGACGATCATCCGCTTGCCGCAGATGCACGACTGACCGGTGTTCTGGATGCGCGCGGTCACCGCCTGCTTCACCGCCGCGTCGAGATCGGCGGAGGGCATGACGATGAACGGGTCCGATCCGCCGAGTTCCAGCACGACCTTCTTGAGGTTGCGCCCGGCCGCCTCGGCGACCTTGATGCCGGCGCCTTCGCTTCCCGTCAGCGTCACCGCGACGATGCGCGGGTCGGCGATCAGCGCATCGACCTTGTCGGAGCGGATGGCGAGGTTCTGGAACAGGCCGGCGGGCGCGCCGGCGGCAACGATCATCCGCTCGATCGCAGCGCCGCAGCCTTGCGTCAGCGAGGCGTGCTTCAGCAGCCCGACATTGCCGGCAAGGATCGTCGGCGCGGCGAACCGCACCACCTGCCAGAAAGGGAAGTTCCACGGCATCACCGCGAGCACCGGGCCCAATGGCTGCCAGTGCGCGGTCGCCGGGCCGCCGGGCGTGTCGAAGCGGCGCGGCTCCAGCATCGCCGGTCCCTCCTGCGCGTAATGGCGGAAGGCGGCGGCGCATTTCTGCACTTCGGCGATCGCCGACTTCAACGTCTTGCCCATTTCACGCGTCGCAATCTCGGCAAGCTCGCGCGTGTTCGCCTCGAACTGTTCGGCAATCCGTTCGAGCAGCGCCGTGCGTTCCGCGATCGGGGTCAGCCGCCATGCGCGATAGGCGCTGTCGGCACGCGCGATCGCCGCGTCGAGCGCGTCGGCGGTCAGTTCGGGGATGCTCTCGCCGGGTTGGCCGGTCGCGGGATTGATGCTGGTAAACATGCCGGCCCAACGCGCAGGCCCGGCACGCGATCCGCCTAGGCCGCCCGCCGCGTGCGCTGCCAGCGCCGCACCGTGCCGATCGCGCCGTCCCACAGCAACGTTTCGAGGCCGGCATAGCCCAGCCCCAGGTGCGGCGGCCGCGCGGCGACCACGTCGGCGATATGGACGCTACCCGATCGCAGCCCGGCGCGCCCGATCCGCGCCCAGCGGCGCGCGGTTTCCCAGCGGATCAGCCGCGCATCGTCACGGCTCGGCCGCGCCTGCGCCAGGAACGCCGCCTGCAACGCCGTGATGCCCTCCCCCAGCTGAATCAGCGTCGCGCGATCGGGCACCGGCACGCCGCCCATGTTGTGCAGCACCAGCAGCCGGGCGAGCGTCGCGGCATTCTCCGCACCCAGCACGGCGGCATGCCGTTCCGCCAGCACGCGCGTCGCCGCGGTCTGCATCGTGTCGATAAAGCGCTTCGACACGCCGCCCGCATGCTGGCGATAGAGGACCAGAGGCGAATCGATTCGCGCGATGCGGCCGAGTGGCTGGACGCGGTGGTATAGGTCGAAATCCTCGGCATAGAGCA
Source organism: Harlomillsia oculata (assembly GCA_019776145.1). Classification (NCBI taxonomy): domain Eukaryota; kingdom Metazoa; phylum Arthropoda; class Collembola; order Entomobryomorpha; family Oncopoduridae; genus Harlomillsia; species Harlomillsia oculata. Next base: position 10,494 of record JABASF010003372.1, read on the forward strand.
GGTCGGGCCGGGTGAAGGGATCGAGCGCGCAGGCG
>JABASF010003373.1:0-10527 GCA_019776145.1 Harlomillsia oculata
AGTCCAGTTTGAATCCCTTCAATCCATTTGACGCAAACTTCACCTGTCAGTTAATCAAATCAAGACTAGTTATTAAACATACTATATATAGAAATATAAGATACAACTTCATCCAAAATCAGCTTTAAATGATATACCATCATTCCTATTCAGTTACCTAGCATATTCGTAGGTTGACCAGTAACCGTATGTACAAGATCATGCACTTCACGGTACCTTTGCATAATATACGCTAAATCAGGATCATCTATAAATCTAACTGGGAGTCGACTATCGGGTGTAATGTTGCATTTCCGAAGTAAACTAATGTAAGCATGACCCAAAGTTCCTTCTGGTAACAAAGCCAACTTTTCTAAATCAACAGTCTTTGAGTTGATACGAGGTTTGTCTCTAAGGATTTGAGCTCCTTCAGGATCCCCCATCATTTTATCCTTCAGAGATCGAAGTGCAGGCTCAGCAGTGACTTCTCCGAAAGTAGCAATGTTATCTGCAAAAATGTCACAGACATTGAGTTATTGACGTTGTGTCGTGTCAAAAAAGGCATCCTTACATCAACAACTGGAACTTCGTCTACTTCTAGACGATGACAACGCGACAATTGTTTATTTTATTCAGTACCTGAACTCTTTGGATTGAAAAACGAAGCGAGTCCCGACCCAACAGCAATAATACTCCTCTGCAAAGGACTCAAATGAACATGATGTTCGTGTATAAAGTTCTCATGTTGTTCATCTTGAGTCTCCTCCTCCTCCAACCTCTTGTCACTGGAATGTACATGCTGCATCGACGAAGATGTTGACATCCAATTCGTCATGGGTCTTGAACTCAAAGCTGAAGAGTACGCAAATTGAACATTGTTCCATCCTTTTGTTAATGTCAGCAGTCTCATGACTTGGCGTCGACGTTATTGATGACGACTTTGAGGACTTTGGACGTCCCTACATAAACAAAAATGAACATAAAATTTCAAACCTCAACAAATTCAACCTGTATTTCCGACTAAATCGTAAAACAAAAATAAACTGTCACAAATACGTGGAATTCGTATACACAAGTGGTATAGTTCTATTGTTCAGTGTTGAAACACAATCACGTCATGTGCTTTCAATTTTGTTTGCGTTGTTCATGACATCATGACATGATGAGATGATGGCTGATGACGTTTTTAATAACAATACCTATACTTAATTTTTTACGGGGTCTTAACGTCTTAAGACAAGACTATTTAAAGAGGTTGCAAAGTTCAAATTGAGACTTGTCGTTTGACGGGGTTTGAGCAGTGAAAACTTGAAAACATATAAGAATTGAATTTACGTTCAAAAATAAATTAGTGGCATTGTGAATTAATACGTTTTAATTAAACCTTAAACGAGAACTTGAGTTAACTTTACCTTCTTTGCACGTTGGCCTTTGCTGCCGATTAGACAGATTCCTTTTTCATGTGTTTTGTGTTTGTGTATTTCGTCCGAGATGAGTTGAAAGCCGAGCCAAATGTTCACACGTGAATTCCCAAGTGAATAGGGAAAGTCAAAAAGTAGGCCCTTTGACGAAGAGAGAAAAAGACAAGTTTTGGTGGTGCAAATGTCGTCAAGTGGTCATGATTTGGGCCAAATTATATTTGACCCTGTGACCACGAGACATACTCCACTCCGATATCTTCGTCTTTGTCTCTGAATTCAACTTGGCACATTTTAAGAGTTGACATTGACATCATGACTTTTACGAGCTTTTGTGGTACAACAACATAAGTGGCCATTATCCAACGCGAACTAATACATTTTTTTCCAGGATTTTATTGATTTTACTTTACTGCCCATTGTATAAAACCAAGAGTGAAGAATTGTGTATATTTCGTTTGAATTTGTGTTGCAATAGTCAAAAAACGTTAGGTTGTGAGTATTTACAAAGTATTTTAAAAGTGAATTCAAATCAGTCTTAAATCCGATTTTGACATCATGGCCCGACGACCTGGCGGACTTGGGCCGCCCACTAAACCAACTCGTAAGATTATGTCAAAACAAAACGTCATTTGAATTTTTATTGTTGTATAATTCGGTTAAAGAGTGTATTGATGATGGATTTATTCGATTTTAATTTTATAGTCAATTTCGGGAATTCACCAAGGAAGAATTTGCAATTAAATTTTGACCCCACCGTTCTTCAAGAGACGACAAAACGGGAACATGCTGAAACTGATTCCAAGTTCAGTGAAATCATGAATTGCACGGGGAATATTACTATCAATGGAAAAGTAAGACATTTCACAATTTTGTTTTTATGTGATTTTGTGTATGAGATTTACGAATTCACATGTACGTACTACGTCGTACATTCATGTGGCATTTGTGTATGGAACGTGGAATAATGAGAGAATGGTAATGGTACTTTAATGTAACGTATTTTATTGTAGACTTACAAGACTGATATAAATGAGTTGGAGGATCTCGGTGAATTGGGCAATGGCACTTGTGGTCATGTTGTGAAAATGCGACACGGCCCTTCCGGTCAATCAATTGCAGTCAAAGTAATAATAATTGCATAACGTTGTACTATGTTTTGAATGTGGTATATATGAATACTTGGTTTATAAATTATGTATTATTAATGGCATTAATGTGTTTTGATTTTTAATTCTTAGCAAATGCGGCGTTCGGGTAATAAGGACGAGAACAAACGAATTATAATGGACCTTGAAGTTGTCCTCAAGTCACACGACTGTCCTTTCATAGTGCAATGTCTCGGTTGCTTCATAACAGAATCAGATGTTTGGATTTGTATGGAGTTGATGACAACATGCATGGATAAACTTTTGAAAAGGTTGAAAGAACCGATTCCAGAATTCATCTTAGGAAAAGTCGCAGTCGCAACGGTGAAAGCTCTAAATTACCTGAAAGAAAGTCATGGAGTAATTCACAGAGATGTGAAGCCATCGAACATTCTTCTAGATGAGAAAGGAAACGTGAAACTATGTGATTTCGGTATCTCGGGACGTCTTGTAGACTCGAAAGCAAAAACACGAAGTGCTGGATGCACTGCGTACATGGCTCCAGAACGCATTGACCCACCAGATCCTTCTCGACCCAACTACGATATTCGTGCAGATGTGTGGAGTTTGGGAATAACTCTTGTAGAATTAGCTATTGGAAAGTTTCCATATCCCAGTTGCTCTACAGACTTCGAAGTCATGACTCGTATTTTACAAGATGATCCACCCTCGCTACCACTGGACCGAACCTTCAGTTATGAATTTCGATCCTTCGTATGTGACTGCTTAGCCAAAGACTACAAACATCGTCCGAAGTACAGGGAATTATTGAAACATCCCTTCATTCAAAAGAGTGAGCAGAAGGCAATGGATGTGAAGCCTTGGTTTGACATTGTATGTGGACCCAGAAAGACACAGTACCCATACAGTAGCTCATCTTCTTTTCCTTCTATTGGGCGGTATTCTGGAAGAATTCCGCGAACCTCAACCTCTTCCGCCGGCTCACCTTCCAGTCCATCGCTTATAAGTCCCGGTCCAAGTTATGGACGTACTGTTCCACGTTACGAAGATTTTGTCATTCCTTCCTCTCGTTCTGCCCATTTTGGTGGCATTCGCTCTAATTTTGATCGTTTAAATTCAGAGCCGCTCCCGAATGTGAGAACACCATCAACACCAGGAACTCCGAGTCCCAATGCTATAATTCCACCTGATCCACCTCCACGGTTAATATACTTTTTACAATCTATTATTCATGAATTTCCTCAAAGTTCGCACTTCATTTTCAAACGTTGATTGAATTTATATTTGTAGGCATAGCCGCATGTCTGGCTCTGATGGTCTTCGTACACCAACGATGAGCAGTAGTTCAAGCAGTGCAAACAACCTCACAAGCCCGTCTTCTTTGTCTGTGACTAACAGCAGTCCATCTCCAGATGCACCTCCACCACCGCTTCGGAGGTACTTTTGTTCTCGGCTATTCTTTACACCTGAACCTACACGAAAAAGATTCTTCGACTTTTCTCCAAATGGTCATCACTATCACTAACTTCTTTGCTTTTTGCTCGTTGTTGTTAAAATCTTTATGCTGTCTTACTGATGCGTTGAGGAGTGTGAACATCTGCTTTACGTGAGCAAAATGAATTTGTGGAATACCAACAAAGTATGAAGCCAAAATACTTAACAATGCCCTGCATTGGGTTGACACCTCTCGCTTTTTGCTCGTTGTTGTTAAAATCTTTATGCTGTCTTACTGGGTCTTATAGCTTGGGAAAATAAGGTATGACCTTAATTGACCGCAACTACTACATTTCATTCATTAGCTGTACGCTGTACCTTGCAATTGATTCTAAAGATATAATATTCTCGTTCTATTGGGACAATCTCTATTTGAATCCTGATGTTTAATGAGATATATCTCTCTTGCTGTGCTAACGCAAGTGTTTCTTTCCACATTGTTGGACTGACATAAGTGACTTAATATTATGCACTTAATATTATGCTACTTTGGACTTCATTATTTCCTGTTTTGTACATATCTTCTGCATGACTAAAGTAAACATAGTTTGATTAGTACGTGTTATAAATATACTGTTCTGTTGACATGATGTACTTCAAGTAGACGTAGTTATAGTCGTAGTTTCTATTGCATGAAAGTAGTATAATTTCAATTTCCGTTTTGTTTTTCTATTTTTGTTTTCAGCTCCGTTTTGATTTGATTTCTACTTGCAGACTGAGATCATTGCTACTTTGCTACTCCGATTGTTGAATCCAGTAGATGGGATTCAACTTTTACAGAAGTCAACATCGTTTTTATTGATCGCAAATCGGCGCTTCCTAGCAATTAAAAATCGAATTATTTTAATGCATTTTCGTATTGATTAACTTGGTTCTACAACGGTAAGAAAATAAAAATAAGAATGCATTCGTCGTCTCGCACGTTACTTCGCCAAATTCCTGCAGGAGCACGGGGAAACGAAATTTTTATATTATGATTGTTTCTTGCAACATTGAATTATTAAGCATCTTGAAGTGCTTTTTATCGTGATCCTTTGTGAGGACTTAATTTCGTACTATAATTGATTATATCATTATTGTTATGCATTACTGTCATGTAGCTATATTATATTATATTTATATTACTATCGTTATCTAATTGAGTTTAATAGCAGACGTGATTTAAACTACTGTGCTAAAAAGCGAGAGGTGTCAACCCAATGCAGGGCATTGTTAAGTATTTTGGCTTCATACTTTGTTGGTATTCCACAAATTCATTTTGCTCACGTAAAGCAGATGTTCACACTCCTCAACGCAAACGCTAATGTATTCTCGTTTGACTTTTAATAGTTATTATTGTATATGTTATTGATCAATTTCTATTATAGTCCAAGTTACGAATACTATAGGTTTTAAAAGGAAAAATGAATAATGTAATGTCTACTCTATCGATTTCCTAGTTGTTGTATTGCTAAGTACTGTTCAATTTCAATCGTCATTGTTGACGAATTTAAATGACTTGATTTTAAAACTTGATATTGGAGTTATGGTAAAATTCAAGTGTGACAAACAATAGACTGTATTGAAACATGTGCGTCATTGACATGGACACATGATTTGCCCAAGTGAAAAATCTTCCTTGTACTGTAGCCCTCGTGATGTTTGTGTAGGTATGTATTGGTATTCTTCGTTTATCTAGGACATATTCTGTCGTAAAATTATTCATTACATTTCCGTGTAATAGGAAATCAAATGTTTTCGTGTCTATGTCTACTGTCGGTACTCTGCTCTTTTATTATATCATTCAATTCAATGTTCATATCGACTTCTGCCTAAATGAATAATAGGTTATTGTATGATACTTCCCTATTTCTCTTTTATAGAAGGAAATTGATTTTACCTGCTATCTGATTCTTATTGATTGTTAGTTAAGCTGTACTATTTTCATATCCGCGTAATTGTGGAAGGTTAATGTTTCACTTCTGAAATGGGCAGGTGTGCTCCATTTCCTCCTTCTCGTTGGAAATAATATGAAAAAAACCGTCTTTGTAAGTAGAGAGAAATGCTTTTACCCTTCTAAGAAGTCGTTGACTTTATGACCTATAAGAAATTTGCTTTCACGTTACGATGAGTCGCCGTCGCCGCCAATATCCTATCGTATCTGTAGATTATAAAGTACTAATCAGCAGTAATTAGATCTATCAGTATCATACTCAGCCAAATAAGGATGGAATGAATCCTTGGTACACATTTCCCATTACAATTTAACTACTATAATATAAGTCTTTAAAAACTAGACGCGGCTGTTGTGGTTGTCGTACAAAACTTTGTGGCGTTTATAGTGTCGCAGTCGTAAGTCGTAACGCTGTCGCTGTCATGTCTGTCATTTGTGGCGAACGATAAAATGTTAAAATGGTGATTTGTGTGAGGTTAGAATTAACCATTACTATCCTGTTTGGTCAAACGAAAACTGCCGACTTGGTGGCGACGTACCTAACGTTTTATGTTGTATTTAATGTAATGTGAGCTAATAATGCTACGCGAATCTGCTTTAGTTCATGAGGGCATCAGCGTCAAGAGTACTTAATCCCACAGGAGGAGATGATGACGAATGATCTAATTATAGTAATTACGCTAAATGCAGAATAAATGACGAAATAAATGATGATGATCTGTCATAAGTGGTCTTTAGCTTATCCACACTACTATAAAGGCTTTCGGGCTTTCCACTGACAAGGACAACTTACAAGCATTACGTACGTTTAGTACAGTATAAAAGAGCGTAGGAGGTGGGAGCATCTTCTCATTGTTGTGTCATGGTCATTGAGCTCAAGTATCTTTTACAACTTTTGCAGATGTACCAGCATCATGGCATTCGCATTCACTACAAATGTTATATAGGGAATAAAACAAAGGTTATATATATAGCAGAGAAGAAAGATTTGCAAACAGACAAGGCACGGAACTGCACTGCACCAACGCAGCACAACGTGAGAAGAAAAACGACAGAAAGACACAAAAACCTCAGGGAAGGCAATTTATGGTTTGTTAGATCTCGATTTACATTCTATGGGTTACCTTTTAAAAGCCTCAAATTCAAACATAGTACATACTGTAATGTAATGTAATGTTATCAAGCTAGAAATGGTATTCTTCCCCTACCAGAACTGAGACTTGAGTGAAGGAGAGTGCGAAATTCCATGTAGGTAGTTGTAAATGATGCATAATTTAGTATATTTCTACACGTGCCCTACATCGAAACTACCCGATTTGGATTAAACAGGAAAGGAAGGGGAAAGAGATTCATAATGCAATTGCATGATGCTATTAAAGCTAACAATAACGTGAAGGCGTTCTTGTATGTTCGTCAGCCAACACAAGATGCCAGATTTCATTAAACTAACTTTACTTCTTCCTTCGAAACATTCTTTTTCTTGTGTCATTTAGCTCAAAACTACCGCAGAGCTGAAGCGTTCATCGCATTTTCGCATCCGTCGGCTGTAAATGAGCGTATTTGAGTTGTGAACCATATCGAAGGCGAATGCACCTTTCGTCAGACAGAGAATCGTGCCCTATACTAATTAACAATTACAACACAAGAAACAATTCAGGGCTAATTACCTATGCCTCCTACAATGAAAATGCATTGGAATGGGAATGTGAACCAAAATGCCATGCCGTCGACCTACCTATAGAATGGATATGCAGCAGTGCATGTTGAAATTCATCTCATCTTCCTCTCGGGCATTTGTAACAATTGTTAGACATAGAACTTGGTGTGGTGAGTCAGCGTTACGGTTCAAGTCAACCGAGTGACGTGGAACGGTCAATGCTATTTTGCATTCTTTACTTCAAATTACAATGAAAATTTATTTTAATCGGTCAAGCAGAGAAACATTACAATCCAACATTTTGATTTTCCAATTTGGTATACTTAACTCAGTTTAGCTTCATAGTCTAATTAATTTATTAAATTGTCCAATTTTTTGAAAAATGGTTAACATTTGAAAATGAACTTGCAATTTCGTATAGTAAAGCAAAAAAAATTACTTAGAATATTATGACAAAATAAAGCAAAACTTGTGCTTTTGCTTGCTTACATCAAAGCTACATTTTTTTAGGACATAATCAAAAATTGCTATAAACTACTGTACTAGGTAATTTTTCAATACCAGATTGTCGCATTAATCCTGCAAAATATTTCCATATCCAGGTGGTGGTCACATTAAATAACAACCCACGAATCGTACAAATTAACAAATAACTCATACTTACATCATGGAAAATGTCATTACTCTAAGCTCACAAAAAACTGCATTGCAAAATACTAAAGCTTAACTTTTCAAACTGGTATGATTTTGGTTACAATTTTGGTTGTTCTTCTTACATTAGTAATACATTATAGCAAAAAAAACTTTTTTTTATACTTTTCTCTCCTTCTGAAACTGACTTATTTTATGTAATGTTGGATTCTAAAGATGATTGAGTGGTTGGTTACCGCCCTTCACCTTCATCCGTCCTTTTCGGCACAAGCGGCCTCAGAACACTGACAGTTGTCACCGCAAGAGCAGTTGCCGCCTTCCTTGCATCCACAACCCTTCTGTTGTTCAGGACAAGGGCAATTGGCACACTTGCAGTTGTCACCGCAGGTGCAAGCCTTTCCAGTGGCACAACCACAGTTCTCTCCAGAAGCAGCCTCGCGCTCCATATCAGTTTGTCCTAAAAATCCAAAAAAAGACATGACACGTATTTAAAAAAATGCATTCAACATCATCTCATCTTGACACCAAATGTCCTAAACGCTCAAAAGACCCATCATCAAGACATGATCCTCACTATGTCAAAAAACGTGGCTCATGATCATCTTCACCTCAATCTGACTGAGCCAAGAAATGCCACAACCTCAAAAAATCAAAGGTCAGTCGTGACCAGTAAAAAGTCTTGATTTTTTGACTCTCATTGAAAACAAAAATGTCAATTCACAGTTTGCCTTATGTTGTGCCACATAAACCGGCCGGTGTAACAAAAACGACCAACTCTCTCACATTCCAACGCTTCACCTTATACATTACAAGATTACTACTTTATTTACAACACAACAAAAAACCGGCTCTTCATACATTCTCTACAAACATTACACTAACGAACGAAAAAGTTATGAATGCCGGCTCAATAACATTGTAACTCAGACTAACGGCTCAGTTTTCCCGTATGGGCGTATGGTAGTTATTTTCCCCACCCCATTTTGTACGATTTTTCAAAAATTCAAAAATGCTCCTTTCAAATTCGAAACATAGAAATAATAAAATGAAAACTTACCCTTGCAGCAGCTCATGATTCCAAGTTTACTCCTCCTTTGATAACGACAGGAAACGAAACAGAAAGATAAGATTTCACCGGTGTGAACGACTCGAGGTCTCAACGATAAATGACTTGCGGAGGGTCGAAGCCACCTGTTTTATAGACTCGATACCATACATTCTAACCAAGGAATAGAAGCTACCAAAAAAGCTTCAATATACGCATTCGTACGCCTTCCAATGCAATGCAATGGTTTGCTTACGAGAAGCATTCTTCTTGTACACGTCAGACTATGCTGAAGAAGGGGGCAAGGAATAAAGGGGACTTTGCCGTTTTTAGTATGCCTTAGATGCGCAATTTTCATATAGTTCATAGTACGAAATTCTTTTCTGTACTCGTTTATATTGCAAAATGTATGACGCTTAGGGCCATATGTACCAATTGAATCCGGCAGGTGTGTTCCAACTGCCAGAAGAAAGAAATGACTGTCTGACATGACGTGGCCGTACCTTTTTCGAATATTTCCAAGTTTTTAAATGTATTCTGAGGAAAAAGTTTTTTTTTGGTTACAAGTGGATAGTGTAAAATGCTATGTAAAGACAGCTCTTGAGAAGTCTTCTTGAGAAGTCTGTTGGAGGAAGTTGGAGCTAAGCCACCGTCGTCGTTTTCGTCATCTTCATCACCCATCACATCACCCTTCGTCTTCTTCTTGACTTGACACGTTGACACATTCTGAAACTGTGTAGCACAAAAGTTGAACAGTATAGATTGTACATGGTGATTTTGCTTTGTGGTACATTTTTGGGGTTTGGTACAAGTCTTATATGAATACAGCAAAATTCCTTTCTTCCATGACTTCCATCCTTCTAGCATCTTCTACTCCATTCATATGAATTTTCCTTTTTCCTATGCCTAAAGATCTAAAGAAGTATAGGCTTGGAGCATTTTTTTAAACGAATAGCTTAACATTGCACATTTAGGAAGTGCGTGTACAGAAAACTAAACGATAAGAAACAACAGAGTGTTCTGAGAGGGGAGGAGAGAGGAAATAAGAGATTCTTTTGACTTAAACACTCTGTAAGCATTTTCACTTAACTACTTACTACTTCCCTTTGTCTTATGTCTTAAACCATGGAGTATGACAAGCATAGATTGTGGACGTGTAGATGTGGATGTGGGAGAAAAAGCCATCATCTCTCATCTTGTTGTAATGCACTTCATGTTCTGTAGAAAGATCCCTTCGTGGT
>JABASF010003374.1:0-10519 GCA_019776145.1 Harlomillsia oculata
AAAGTTGCTTTTTATGCCAAAAATCCCGACTGGGCTTTTTTCCGTGCTTTCTTTTTTCTTTATACTTTTCCCCTTCCTCTTTCATTATTCTCTACTTTCGTTCTCAAGAGACACCAAATCCCCAAGAGAAGAACAGCTTTTTCAAAAATTTACTTTATTAAAACAAATTTTCTGGTATTCCAGTTCGCTTCCTCTCAAAAAAACACTTCCTAACAAGTTTTTTTTTGTGTCACATGAAAGTGAAAGCGGGCACGTGTTCCGCTGAATTTCTAAATGCAATATAATAACTGTCTAGCTATAATTTATAGCACCTTATAAAATTTATAATTCTGGGCTGCGCTTTTGTGTTAACAATTTATGCCGTGTAAACAAGAGAATAGAGAGCAACTTAAATCAAAGCCACGTACCCTTAGAAAGAACAAGGATCCGGACGGTAAAACAACGCGCATTCCATTGCCACCGTCACTTGCAACGTAACTCCATTTCCTCCCATTCTTGATCCAACTGACCGTGGGCGAAGGGTCACCATCAGCTTTACAATTAAGGGTCACCGGTTCGTTTTTCGGCACCACTGAATCTGAAGGGTGCTCTAGAATACGTGGAGGACGGCCTATACACGACACGAAAAAGAAAAATGAATTTATGTTCAGGTCTCTCTTGTATCATGTCATTTGTCAAAAAAGGCGTTCATTTTTGTGAAAAAATGTCTTTTCTTCCACATTAATGTCAAGCTATTAGATTATTTACAACACATTATATTGTGTTTTCCACACAATATCCGTATTGATTAGGTGTATCGATTCCATGTCTTATGCTTTCTTGTCCCTTTCCCATATTTCTCTCCCTTTCAAATGAAAAGGACCCCATTAAGATTCCAATTACAGATAAACTCGATCCCATGCATAATCACGTAGACACACATAACCCGAAATACCAACTACTACACTACAAATATTACATCATTTTCCTTTCCTCCAGTTTTTTTTTCAAATATTAGCACACACCAAACAAACCAACAAACGTGTCTGTGGTGTTTGAAAAACGTGGATTGTGTATAAAATTTTAGTTTGTTGGCTCACAGCTTGTATAAAATTCATGGGAGAAAAAGAATGCAGAAAAGAATATAAGGAAAAGTACAGAAGACAAAAGGGAAAATAGAAGACACACCGATAATCGATAGAGTCTCACGTATACGTCATTGTTGACACGCGAGTGACATTTTCTGTAGAAGACATTTTCCTTACTGACATGTGTCAAATGAAGTGACAATAGTGACAAGTGAAAAGCTAAAGAAATGGGACTCGGACGAGCAAAAGTCTATGCAATTTTGGGGGAAATGAGACGCATTGACTTGATATTTCGCTTCTCAGAAGCGCAAATAATAATGCAATCAAATATTGTCAAATTCAAGATAAAGCTTTCATTAGAGTTTTTCATTGTCTCACCTGCTCGAACGATGCCAACCCCAAATACAAGAAATAATAGAAGATAGCGAAACCGTCTTTGTATCACTAATTTCCATTGAAACACTGGTGACAATTTCATCGGCGACCCGGGGACGAAATATAAAAGTCCCATCACTCCGCGTCAGATCCGAATTCGGATGAGAAACGTTTTGTTTACTTTTGATCAGGTCTGTCCATTTTTTAAAAAAGCTTCTTTCACTTTCGTACAACTACCTAGGCTCGATTCATTATAATTTTAGACGGGTGTGCTGCTTTTAGCACAATTAAGTTGTCTGACGTCTCTCAGTTTGAAAATCCATTATTAATTATGGTTTGAAGAGTAGTTGTCTCTTTTGAAACATCACTTTCACTTTTATCCAAATTCGCACATCTCGTTCATTTTCAGAGTCTCCATATCACAATCACGCACAAATTATTTGGGGCCTTTTTTTTATTAATACGAGTTTTCTTTTGGTTTCACACGAAATCTAAAAAAATAATAGCAAAGAGAAAACATTGTTAGGCTAAATTTCCCTGGGAAAATAAATCTGTATGCACTTGGGCTGAATAAATTGGGAGCAATAGGCAATAGCAGGTAAAAGTTGAAGCTACTATCAATCATCATTAAACCTATCAACAATATTTCTTCCATATCCAAAATTGCAGATGGACATAAAACTCGTTAAACTCGTTAAACACATAAGGCAATATAGCACATGAAACAAAAGGCACGCATGGATAATCTAATCAAGCAACATGCCCGGAGAAAACCTTAAACCATTTGACTGACTCAACTGTGCATGTTCCAGATTTGTAAAATAAAAAACTACAGCTTACAATCACGGACACGCAACGTAAAAATACACACGCAAGCATAATTTACACACTTCCATGAAACATTTCAAGGGAAATCGCAACAACAACGAGATTTATCTTTAAAAAGTAAAATATGGAAAAGATAAAAAGTTGTGCACTGTTTTTTTCTGAATGTGCTAAAATAAATTTAATTTTAAAATAATATAGCTCTCGTCATATTCATGATTCACGATTACTATAAGAATTACAACTTTACAACGTGTATATACGATACGAGCGCAAATTACATGAAGAAGAAAGAGAGTGAGAAACTCATGCGAATCAACAATAACAATTTTAGGGACCCCAAACCGGCGATGTTGAAACGTTTGCAAAAATAATAATATTCGGGGAAAAATGTTTATCTTACCTGGAGATAAGAAATTTCCAACAGAAAATGTTGTGTTTTTGCAGTACTGTAAATTTATGTAGTGTATTTTCCTATTTTCCAGAAAATTGTGCTTTTACTTTTACTCGATTTTGTTATGCGGTGAGCATGGTATAGAAAGGGGGAAAATAGGCGTAGAACCTGCTTGGAAGAGAGGAAACTGACGACTGAACCTTCTCCAGAGAAGTTGTCCAGAATAAACCGAAAACTCCAACTCCAGTAGGAGAAGAAGGAGAAGTGGAAGCTAAACTCGAGCAGTAAAATTTGATAAAACCACTTCTGCTCCTGCTCGTTGCTCACAGCTCCTGGATAATACTCCAGCTCTGACAACACTTGAGCTCGTTTCGTTTCGTTCTCCAGCAGCAGCTTTTTCTCCAGAGCCGATCCTTGCTTCCGTGTTAGTCTCATATAGCATCTTTCCATGTAGCAATTCTCGGGTTTTATATACGAACCACTTCTCCACTTCCTTTTCCAGAGCAAACGCAAACAACTAAAACTTGAACTCTCCTCACGGACTCGAAAAGAACGACGACGCTATTCCATGGTGGATGTGGATGTGATACTGGAAAAAAGAATTTCTCCACCAAATCCCATTCTACAACAGCGGTCCAAAATCCCACAAAACAAAAGAACAAAGGAAATTACCGACAAACACTTTACAAATGATGTCCAAAATAAGCATCTCAATCTAAATGCAAGCATTTGTCAAAATCTTCTCTTCTTTAAAAAAAACTTTTCACGGCCTAATACATTATTCTTTGCAAAATTGCATTCTCTTAGAAACTTTAAAACCATAATCTACAAAATTAAAGGGACCCTTGTGCATCACAAAATTTGAATAAAACACGTTCTAATTAAAAATATTGCTTTTCAACATTTGTCAACTGGGAATAATTTGTATAAAAACGAAAATTTAAAATTTAGATTTTCAAGAAAATGTCAGAAATATCCTCTCATCCCGTATTAACACAGACATTCTTCCTGGGCTTGTTGCCTTCTGAGATTGTCAGGGTGTGTGTGTAGTGCCTTAAGTACATCAGAAGTAGCTCTAAAAGGTGTCCCTTTCCCTTCCTCAATGGCTTCCCTTTCGACCTTTTATTAGTCCTTAAAAACATTCCAGTAGTCCATATAAGGGCATATCATTTTATAGCTTTGAGCTACCTTTTTAACACGTTGTCCCTTAAAAACTCAATAAAGTGCTTCACGCACACACACCCTCGTTCAATTCATTAGGGTCTTCAAACGATACTAACCGCCGCCGCCCGAGACCCTTTCTAAGTACCACAATAACATAAAAATCTCTCAGCAACACAAAAAAACTCTTCTTAAGTGCCTATACACTTAAAGTCCCATTCCAAAAGTCACAAAAGAAATCTTAAAAAAAATTGAAAGACTCGATTCGACCGTGTGCAAGAAACTCTGGGAAAAAAGCACACTTCAGGAAATTTATATAAGTCACAAATCCAATCTTTCCAATTCCCTGGCTGATTCATTCCCATTCTCTCTTTAGTTTTTTTATTCTCATTTTCCAATTTCAACCGGTGTCATAAATCTTTGCAAAAAAAGTCTATTTTTGTCTCTAAGGCATAGTAGCTTACTCTTGAGGAGTAGAAATCAAAGATTTTTTTAAACAAAAATTTTTGGGGAGAACTAAACTTGAAAAATGAAGAGACGCATGTTGAGTTGCGAGTCGCAACGTCTTGCACCTTTCTTTCTTTATTACTGGACTTTTTTGGGGAATGGAAGTGGAAAGGGTTATTTTTTCTCGGACATACCCTTTTCTTTCCCTTACTTGGCTAAAACACCCTTAGAAAAGGTAGTTCGTACATATCCACGACAATGCAATGTGTCACTCAGTCAAAGTCAGAGTCTCGTAACAGTTTGGAGCATCAAGTTCGGTTTTCTCCCCAGTTTTACATGTTTCCTAATGCAATTTCCCATGGAGTCAAACGACTTTGCCTTTGCTCGTTCAACTCCTTAGAGACTCCAGGAGTTTCTCCAGCAGGCATGGCACAAAACACGAAACAGGCCAAAGCAAAGTCAGGTTGACAATCTTAAAACTTGGAGCAAGCCAAATGTATTCTACTTCTACACCATAACATAACATTCTCATTTGACTCCTTCTTCCATCGCACACTGCTCGTACGCGTACAGCGGATCATTAATCTTTCTACAATTCAATTTACTTCCTTCCTTCTTCCTTCTTACGTTCTTGTACACTTCCTCAACTAACGTCCCACTTCAAAAAAAATCCCCCATTCTCCCTGTTCTCTAAAACGTAGCGACACTGATGACCGACGACGACACTTCTCGACTCTCTCTTGACTTATGCTTTACAGAATTTACTTTAAATTAACTTTCTCCGACAACAATAAAAACTTGTTACACAACCTGAAGTCCATTTCAAATTGTCACAAAAGTATAGTGCAGTGTGGATGTACAAGAGAAATCACCCAAAAAGTTCTGTGCTCACTTTTTCCATTTACCTTCTGTCTATTGTGGGATTCATACCTTAAATCCATGTTAAAACCCTAAAGTGCGAATGAAACGAAATGAATCTGATAAGATCTTCAAAAAATATTAAATTTGATCCCCATTTTAACCCCTCCCTCCCCCGAAGTCGACAGACAAGTACATCTGTTCTCACATGACAAAGTACATTAATTCGAACCCCAACACCAACACCACCCGCCCGGCTCGCAGTTGCACTTTCCCCTTGTCCCCGCCGACTACAATCCATCACTTTATATTAAATTTTCTCCCTGCCAAAAACATCAAACTTTCACGACTTTCCACACTTACACTTGCACTTTCCTTTTAGCGGGATTCCATCCCAAGACACACAATAACAAAACGGCGGCGTCTTTTCTTATTCTCATGCTCGTTCGGGCCTTCATTTTTTGCATTTTTCAAATCTTGAGCTCCAAGCAAATTTTCTTAACCCACAACAAAATTCTTTCTTGGAATTGGTCAGCACGACGCCACATTCATTTTTGTCCATTAGTGCGTGTGGGAAACGCCAAGTTCTTCTTACCAATGTAATTTAATTACGCAGTACTTTCTCCAGCACTTTTCCCCACCATTTTCTTCATTAAAGTGTCTTTCATTCCTCGTAGCTTATAACTTAGTATATCGACATCCTCGACTCCACAAATACCACCAAAAACCGCAATTGGATATACTATGATGACATTACATGATTATCTCATCTTCTTTCTTTCTTCTTCTTCCTTTTTCCTCCCTTCTCATGCAATTAAACTCAACTTTCCTAATATGACATTTTGGGGAATTGCTTTCAGCACCCAGAAACATTTTTTTTGTTTGGGTACAACGAAAATATAAAAGAAAATATGAACCATTATCCGACGGATTTTGAGGTTATTTTAATGAGACGAAATTTTTGTGTTTCTCATTTGGTTTCTGACAGTCTCCGTTTAATTTTTTTCCGGTTGAAGTATAATTCCAAGTACCTGTCCCAATAACTCATTTATTTCTAATTCGATTTCCCACAACATTTCCTCCATTTTCCACTACTCAACTTTCTTTCTCAACTTTTTTTTGTACATTCCCATTTCTTCTGCTGAAATTCTTTCCCACCAGCCGAACCATTAAATTTGATCGCTGATCTAATATAAAGTTTGGCAAGAGAAAGCAGAAAAAAGCTGGGAAAGCAAATGTCTCCATTTTCCCGAATTCCGTGGAATCCGCCTTTTCTTGGGATTTCCTGCAGAAAATTCTATTCTGGAGTAAGTGATGAGTCATCAAAAATATGAAATTAAAGTCTAAAAAGAAAGCTTTGAAACACATCACGGGAAGGAATTTTGATTTCCTGAATTCTTGCACGCTGTGGATTGAAAAATATAAAATTTACAAATTATACATTAAATACTTTCTCTTTTGTCACCATAATTAGAAATGTGTAATTGTGCATGCACATGGTGTAAAAAGACTTAAGATTAGATTTAAAACCCGCCAATATTATCAAAGGGAAAGAGTTTCAGTTCACCACGTTTTTGGAGTAAATTTTCCCATTTGAATTCTGCATGCATGCGACAACCGCCGACAATTACGACGACAACGACACGCCATAAGAATCCCTCCAACAAAACCACTTCAAGTTGGGAAAAATTCACAGAATCTCGTTAAAAATGGGCAAAGAAACTTTAAAACCTGCGAAACGACAGGCATAAAATCCATATTGCTTCGTACATTAGCTGAACGTGTTCCTTAAAGTGTACAAAATGTACCCTTCGTTCATTCCCGGCACCTTAATTCCATTATTTACAGCAACAAGGCAACGGAACAGCGCTTGTAATCACATTCTACATCTCACCCTCCTCGACTGAATCCCTTCCTGAATCTTCCAGGTTCCAGGGATTCAGACAATGTTAAGGGTATATACGAAGAGTGGAACGTGAAACAATGAAATCATTATTATCACGGGTATAAAACGGATCTTATATGGCTTTTCCCTAGCTATTTTCATCGTATCTCGCATCTGATCTTATCTGATCACCAAACCACCATCAGCAACGACTTTTTGATCCTAGGAGGAGGGACACTGACACCAGCTCAGAATAGTACAGCATCCAAAAGCATCTTCATGCTCATCTTCATCCCCACTTGTCTCCGAAACTCGTCTTAATGGGACAGAAGCCTTCTTGAGACTTTCTTGGTTTCCCCCTGCCCTTTCTCAGCCTCTCCTCTCCTCTCATCTCGTCTCATCTCTCTTTCTCCTCCTTGACTTATTTCTCCTTTCCCTTCTTTCCCCATCCTTGCGTTTACGACCTGTGCATGACCAGAATTATGACAACACACATTTTTCTTCTTTTTCTTCGTCATGTCCCTACGTCTCGATTTCCAATCATTTCCTTTCTGTACCTCAAACTCCCAAAGGAGAAAAACCACGGTTTGCCTTCATATATTCTTGTATACAAACCTAATAAGCACTTTTACAACCACAAAGTGGCTATCAAACGTACCACATCAAACCGAAGTATAAAAAATATTTATGCTGTTTAACTACGTCATTTATTTAAATGAGAGTAGTTAAATAAGCAATTGTTCTCGAGATCTCGATTAACTCTCAACGTTTGAGCTGACGGGGTCAGAATCCAAAATCCAAAAAATCGCAAAATAAAACCGGAAGCGGGCTTGAGTTCCATGGAACCGCAATACTAGTTCTTGCCAACCAAAACCCCCCACCCGTTGGGATACATAAAATCTAAGTAAGCACAAACATAAAATAATCCCATTTCATGCCCCATTTAAGACTTATGTAACCTGAACACAATAAAATCGCAGGCTTCCACAAAACACTGTCATTAAAAAAATAAGGAAATTCAGCAAAAAAAATTTACCGTTTTTAAGTGCTCGGTATTTCTGTGTACGTACTATGTACTACCCTTTGACCTGTTTGAAATTTTATGGTTTAGAAATTGTTGCATGACATGAAAAAAGCATGGTAGTAAAAAAAACAACTTTTTTTGGCTTTGCTTCCTAAGATTATCGATTATTTTTGCTGTTCAGCTTTCCATGAGGCTACCCTTGAAGAGATCCCTTGATAATTTTGACGCATAAGCGCATCTGTTATCGAAAGGAATGAAAATGAAGGGATCCCCTTTGGATTTCGGATGGAACCGTCCCTTAAAAATCCCTTATCCCCTTCTGAAAATCAAAATCAAAACAACTCAACTGCACTAAATATTACGGTCACAATCCTGATGTCCTATCATTATTATATCTGAGCAAAACACACTGCATGTAATGCAAAACTGTGGCCATGACATGAAATACGCCTTAATTTCCATTTTCTATGTGTTGTTCAAGGTTCGTAGAGCAACAAAGTACACTTTTCACAATGGACCCTTGATGTACAAAAGTAATCCGGTCCTTTGTCCTCAGCTTCCCCTTTGTGATTCCCCTCAGTATCGTCACCCAAGTCATGGAGCACGTGTGGGCTGATACAGGCACTTAGGGACCAGAAGAGGGAAGATGAACAAAGGGTCCCAAAAAAGTGCCTTCATCAAGGCTTCCAAGGAATTAGGAAGGATTTCAGATTAAAACATAGAGTAATCGCCTTTTTCGGAAAACGCCCACTCACAGCTCACAGCACAGTACAAAAGACGAAGAAATTGCATGGTAGTCGACATAGGAAATGCATTAGTAACTTTGCCTATAAATCGAAATGATTTACAAAAAAGCTGGATTTGAAATTACACTAATCAGCGAAAGATAGGATCGCTGATCTTTCATTAGTGTCTGTTCTCACAATGTTGACATTTTTGTGAAATAAACAAAAAAGTGACATAGCCCATTGTCATTAACCCTTCGCCGTGATTACAAACCTTTGAAACTAATGATGATCATTCTTTGGAAACGGGCTATCTTAACCTGGGACGGGACACATTAGGAGAGATTAAAAGACGGGAAAAGTGGCTTTCTATGATGGTTTCCTATCAAGACCAGCATCTGCAGATGATGTTGGAGAGACACAACGACTTCCTTCCTTCCTTTCCATTGCATTCACGTGAAAGTTGAATTTTCAGGGTGAAAGCTTTTCCTCTTGAACAGCAAGAGCAACACACGTTGAGTTGTCGGAACATGCGACATGCCATGCGACACCATCTGAGCAACGCGACGCATTTACGGAAATGACATTTTACGACGACGACTACTACGACATTCGACATAAGCGAAAGGCTGAGTCAGACCCGGGAGTCAATTTCCCCTAATTACGAAGGAGAACCTGGAAAAACGTACATCTCTCCATCTCTGCATCTCCGGCTCTCCTCTCCGTTTAAGAGATACGGGGAATTACATAGGAAAGAACACTCAACATCCACGTCAAGAACATTAACGCAGTCTTAAGATGTAATCCATGGAATGGCCATTAAGAGCCACTTTCCTTCCGCTTCAAAAAAAAATAAAAGACCCGGAGATAAAAGTGTGAAGAGATTAAAACCCAAAAGAAATTGGTCCAATTCCCTCCATTCCATCCTAGTATGCATTTTCTCTCCATCGCATCGGATTTTTTAGCAGTTTTTCGCAAAACAAAAAATACACATTTCCTGAGAATTTGGTAACATTCTCCAATCTTCCTTGTAAACATGCCTCAAAATCCGTGGCGCATGCTGAAGTAAATTGCTCAAAGACAGCATGCTGAATTAGACCATATACCAAGCCACGTGCTCCGAATTCCCAATTCAGCTTACTAAAATGTGACATGAATGAAACGCAAAATAAAGTTGCAAATGCGTTCCGTTTATTCCTTTGCTTGGATCCGATTCAAGAAAGTGGAGAATCCGAACAAAACACCGACATTTAAATATTTTTCAATTGAAAGCATGGCGATCAAAGATGTAGACTGCACTGCTCAGGTCTGCGTTCACCCTTTACCCATTAACTCTACGTAATAAAAAAAACTTAAAACTATATTATCTTTGGATTGATTATCGGGCCGATTCTGGCCCTTGTCCTTGACTGGACACGACACCGAACTCCTAATTTTTTTCAGGTTTTCTAATCCCATCCTACACCCCGGTCTGGACGAAGCCCGCTAGTCCCGTATACCCGCTCGCCGTAGATCGTACACTAGACAGGCTTGTCATGAGTCATGACGCGAGGTGTAGCATAGTGACCATTTTATTTAATTTCTTTTAATTATGATGTATCGCACCGCGACCACATCCACGGTGGATAGAGTACCGACCTCAATGTCTGCTCCTAGGAATGTCCAAAGAGACTCTGACTCCATCCACACGGAACATTTTCCAGGTTCCCGTATTTATTTCTAAACTCCCAGCTGTATGTATGTGACATGTACCATTAG
>JABASF010003375.1:0-10516 GCA_019776145.1 Harlomillsia oculata
GGCTTAAGATCTTGTACCTTTTGTTTTTGGTTACAAAAAAGGTAATGTCTTTCTTATATCCACGCTATAACATCCGCATAATATGGAATGGACTAAAACTCCTGTTTTTCTGAACGAACACGTTTGAAGTTGAAGGTAAAGTTTAATTAACTTTACATGACTGCCAAGCACGATTCCAAAGAATCACCAAAGAGAAACAGCATTGGACATTGCTGTTCGGAAAGCGTTTGATGAAGTCACTGTCGCACAGTCGCACTACGAAGTCCGCCTCCGATTATTACAGCAATTCAACGTGATGAAATGCGAGCTTCCAAGTACAAAGGTCACGAAGGTCCATCTGGGTCTAAAGGAAAGGTAAACAAAGAACGATAAAGGTCAACGGGACAGAAAGGATGTGTTGGCTGAGAGAAGTGGTGGGGGAAGTAGCGGGACGAAAGGTTCAAAGGTATCCAGAAAGTCAAGTAACAATAAAGAAAGTCCGAGTCAATCCAGATTCCAGACCAAGTTATCCTGAAATTGCACCTAATTCGTCACCTTATGGGTGCCACAGTGCCACTATCACCCGACTCCAAGGTCATGAGTTGAATGGAGAACTCTATTGGATCTGGCTGGGAATATTCATAAAGTAAATTTTACATTTAAACTAACAGTCTTTAATTATAAGCACATCTTGTCGAATTATCTTATTAATTATGTGCCGCTTTTTTGTGTTTCTAGGGTCCAATGGGTCATGGGTGTGTGTCTCTGAAGGGTGCTTTTGTAGTACTCCAATTCTGAAACCTGCAATTACTAATGTGGAAACGTCTGCTCAGTGTGCCAAACGTTGTCAAGCTCAAGATCAATTAAAAATGCTGACATCGCAATTGTCCAAAATTCATTTGGACACTCAAGCCGCCAAGGCCAATCCTCTTCATTACAATCCATGTTGAATGGAAAGCTGACACAGAGAAAACTGCATGGAAATCAGCTACAATGAGTGGATCAAATAGTATCGCAGATTTAGAAAAGGTAAGGGAAATGGAACCAATAGCAAACCAATTAAGTGAATTAACTGTTAATTGCTAATAAAACACGCTTGTTTCAAATTATGAAATTCAAAACATGGGTGACATGAAAGACAAACTTTCATCAAATATGTTTTCTTAATTAAATTGCAAAACTATCAAAAAAATGCAAAGGCACTCATTCAAGCCAACGAGTTACTGGAGAATGCGTCTGGTTTAATGTTGACCCCTTGACCCGACCCAGGTCCCCTCCAATTGAAGTATCAGACAGAGACAGTGGTTTATGAAAATTAGCCATTTTAAAGCGATTATACAAAAAATAATAGCAAATTGTAACTGACATTTGTTCACGTCACGAGTTGACCTGACCCAAATAATATAATACCCGTCCTTAATGAATTTCGTACTCGTAGTACTACACACGCACTGGTATAACAATCAACAAACATTTACGTAATTTTAAACATTTCATTAGTTTAAACCTTACAGGTTAGGTTAGTTGCATTGAAATGGATTGAGATTGAGATGAGACGAAATAAAGTCTTGTTTGAAGCCTTAGCTTAGTTAATGTAGATATGTAGAGTAGAGCACAACAAAACACAATAATCTATTAATAATGACCAATGACGGTTTAATTGCTGTATTCAGTGAATGATGTTATGCTTACGCACATTTTTTGAAATGAGTGATATGGCAATTTCGAAATGTTCAAAAGAGAATAATGATAATAAATTATATAATAATAATGACGATAATTGAATAATGATTGATGTAATAAGAATGATGATGATTTTGATGACTATTTTTTTACATTTTGGACAAACTTTTTTTATTTCATTTTAATGAGTTCGAAATAATTGTAACATTATATCATCAAGATGTGCTATGCGAAGGGGAGGTCAACAAAAAAGAAACGGAGGTATGATAATTTGGAAGCCTAATATTGTAATTTTGTAATATTTTTATAGTTTTTTCAATTAGTAATTTTGGCATTTTGGGCTTTTGGGGAATAAGTTACAAGCGAAATTTCATTTTTCTTTTACTTTATAAAGCATAATTAATTTTTTAAGCATATTATGATTCCGATATTTTCCTAACATTTAATGTTTGCAATTACAAGCTATGAATATAATTAGCGTCGTGCATTTTATTTTACAGGATTTAATACCATAATGATTTTAATGAGTAGTTTTGGATTTACTAGGTGTTTGTACCTTAATTAGCAATTACTGCTTTAATATTTATATTACGAATAATTGAACAGACGCAATCTATTAATTTTTCGGATTTAGCAAAAGTGCCCAATATGAATTGAAGGAACTTAAACTTTGTGCACAGAACAATAATTTTGAGTAGCAAAGGTAACTTTAAATAGTACATAGCAATATTAAGAGTTTTAAACAGTAACAAAGTTATTCTTCATTTAATATTTTTCATTTAAGAGTAAATATCGTTTTTTGCCTGTAATACGTGTACATTTCACATGCACAATGCATTATTAACATTTTAATATAATTTGTATTTTAATTATGGATAGCAGTTTGATCTTGCATTTAACATTTTGCAAGCTATGTTCAAGATTCGTAAAAATGAAAGATTTTCATCCGAATCTTTAAAGTTAATTAAATGCCTATAGTTATAAATTACAGCCAACTTCCGATTCATGAGTGTGCGTTTTGGCATTTTGCAATTCGCTTACGCTTTAATAGCAACCATCAACAAATAAACATCATCAGAATACGACGAGAGGGCAATTAAATTACAATTTATAGGTCCACTCGATTTGAATCCTCAATCAATCCAAATACGGGATGTTACTTATGAACAACTTCACTGGCTTTATAAATTTTTTATCGTATTTTTTTGAATTAAAAATCTACCAACTCACAAAATTAAGACTTGGATTAGCAACTGAACATGTTCCTCGGGAGGAAAGATGTGGATTTTTAGGATAAAAATCTAGAAACTACAGAATACAAGCACAAGCACACAGGAACTATAGAATTGTGTTATTTCATGTTCATGTTGGTAATAGCTTTTCATTTGATTAAGATTTCTCGTAGTCCTTACTGCTAATTTCTGAAGCTCAAACTATTTAATATACAATGTTATAACTTAACTGTGGATTGACGCAATCATCATGCCACGTTGACTCGTTTGCATTAATTTGCCATTTTGCCATGTTATTGGCGTCAACTTGCTCAATTTACAGAGAATCAGGCAGACACCTTTATAATTACTCAATTTGTTTCTGTGAACCTGGCGCACAAATAACCTAAATGCCTCAAACCTTTCTAGAAGGAAGAGAGAATAAATTAAATTAACTCCACATTACATTTTGTAAGATTACGGAGATTCCGAAAGATAGGAACGACATCAATTATAAATCCGCTCCTGCAAAAAGACATGAAAGCTACGGCATCACCGCCACCACAAACCGCAACGCATCAAGACACAAGCAAACCAGTCATTCGAGCTCATTTTGCAAATAGCATAACATCTAACATCATTGGATTAATTAATCATTTATCAATTACCCATACATTTTTTAAAAATTTTGAATAATTATAAGTTACTACATAATAAGAATATTTTCCTTTTCTTCGTGTTCCCTTCAGTTCAGCAGTAAAGTTTCACATTAGCACTGATTATATATAATGTATTTAAGTACCACTTCACAGGTACAAACATTTTCACTTTTAACAGGTATTTCTCAATAGCACGGGAAGGTCATTGCTTTTCTCCACACTTTGTATACTTAGCCTATTTGACTGGATTGCAACGTTTCAGTTCGGAACATTTCGTATACCTTTAACCTTTAACCTTTACCATTAGAGTTAATTTCAAGTTGCAAATTCTTTTAGCTGAATATATTTTAGGTACTAAGCTGCACGTTGATTGATGCTAGAATTTTAGTCAGATACACACATTTCAACAGTCCTTTATGCAAGTTGTTGCACTCCTTTTCTCATCAGCGTTAGGTTGCAATCAAATTCAAATTCATGGTACAATTATTTCAGTTACATTTAGGTACTTATAGTTTCATACACATGTACACCATTCATTAGTCACGCTCAATGTAACCTTACACTGTTAAGTGTCAATTTTTTTTGCGTATTTTTTTAATGGTATATAAGGTATCTTAAATTCGTTTAATTTAAAAATTTACTGTTTGAAATTCTTTGACTTTACGTTTACATCTATTCGTAATGACAATTTTACGAACGAATCCAAATATATTTACATTATGTGCTGTATAATTTTAAAGAACCGAAAAACTAATAAGAAAATATATGAAATCTGTTGTAAAATGTGCATTGTGCATTGTAATTGTCTAATTGCTAGCATAATTATTTGACTTCTATAATTAATTTCATAAGAATGAAAAATGAAATAATAAAGAAAATAAAAAAGGAGTATTGGAAAATCAAACAAACTTGAACAAAGCATAATGATTTAATGATACATTCGTTATATGAAAGTGACTGTAAGAAATGATCCACCTTTGAAAATATAAAAACATTCGTAAATTCTTGTAGTAAGTAGTAATTGTAAAATTGTAATTGTAATCTCTAATATATAACTGCCTTTCAGTTGTATTAAGTGGTAAGGTTAATTCAATTTTTGAAATGATTCCAGAAGCACTAGAGCTTCATCAAGAATAATCCTTTCCCGAACATTTTCAAACCATTTTAAAGTATTTAATGGTTTTTTTTTGCACTACAAATGTTCGACGCGAGAATACGAATTGTTAATGACTAAATGTAGTAGCTTGGCCTTGGTCTCGGGCTTTGGTCAAATTGTCATCCTTCCAATTCGGCTTCTTTATTGAGTCAAGTCATAGTACAATCGGAGTCTTGAAAATCCTCAATGCCTTGTTATATGATTGTGGTAGTGGGAGAAATCTTTTGAAGTATTCTCATGGATTCGTGCTCTTCTTGATTGATCTGGTCAAAACTTCATTTATCCAAGCTCCTCAGAAATGGCATGCCAATACAAAACTTGCTCCTTTTGCTTGGCTAGCATTTCGCTCCAGTGCTCAAGACCCTTTCCTCTGCAAGATGAACAGACAAGAAAAACATTATCATACAATTTGGAGTTCAGTTTGCAGCCCTAACCAATTCTCGTCAAGTGGTCATATTACAATTACAATATTGCGTCTATGATGAATATGACACCGGAAATGAACTGTGCCGAAGGAACGGTACCGGTAAAAACCGGGAATCTTTTTATTATATCAAAACACACACGTCCACACACGAGACTCGGATTTCCAAAAAGAAAAGTCCCGTTTCCTTCCGCTCAAATGTTTGACTTTCCCTGATTGGATTTTCTACAAGCGTATACTTTAGATAGTTTGTGTGTACATAATGATGTACTTTGCTCAAGGTTGCTCTATCCACATTCCACACACGCATTCTACTTTCTACATATGAAAGAATCCTTAGTCAAGTGAAAGTGGTTTGCTTACCTGGCAAACATGAATGATCCAAGGACAATACGTCCGACAGGCAAGTCTATATAAAAATGTAATTCATATATACACATTATTGAAAAATTGCACACACATCCTGCTCATCATACTGTATGAATTGTGTTTTTCAGGAACAGTGATCTCAAAAATTATTACAAATTCCTCCTGATTTATTAAAATCGCTGTCAGGCAGAATAAAAATTGTTTGAATTGTAGGGACATTCAACGTGACAGATTTCACAAGGTCAAACCACTTTATATTGACGTCAATGTCAAATTGAGCAATAATCGGGAAACGCAAAAGCAAATTTATTGCGCGTTGTTTCGTCAACCATCATCCTATGATCCAATGAGATTTCAATTTCCAGAGTATACAAAATAAGAAAAAACACCATTTTGACAACATAATAAAAACAGGACAATATAAAACACAAAGTCACTACAAAGAACAAACGACGACGTTACAAAGAGTACAAATATACAAGTACACAAACATAAGAAAACTACAGGAAAGTCACAGGAAATGAAAGTAAAGAGTGAAAGTAACAAATGCGTTTACAAAGAATAGCATTTTGAGAGTAATTTAGAACATCAACAGAAATGTATGGTATGTGAACAGGAATTTCGTTCGTGTGCAATTCGTGGTTAGGTCTTGCATGCTTTTGGTATTCAAATGTATTAACGAGTTTAAGAAGTTTCAGGTGAAGTGCATGATAAACAGTATTTTTTGAAAATGTACATAAATTTATGGCATGATTAGTTTATAGTTTATTAGGTTATTAGTGTCATTTATTTGCTTGTTGCGAATCAAAATAATTTGTAAGTGGATCAAATGGGGATTGTTGTGTTTCTTGTCTTGTAGTGTATGACAATGATAGTATTTTTTTGCGAGAGCATAGATAGAATAAGAAGAGAGAAATGATAGAAAGAGAAAGAAGAAAGAGAACACTGAGCGTACCGGGAGATATACCTTTGTTATAACCCGGTTGGGCAAACATCAATTGGATGGAGACACTCGACGTGTCCAACAATTCTGCCGATAGCTTGAAATGGAAGCTCTCATTGAAACTTGAGCGAGACCCAACCATCTGAAAAGTAAAGGAAGAAAGTAAACATTCTTCATCATCATTCAATTCCGGCCCTTCATGGTATTAATGATAACAGCAGATGAAGAAGGAGGCAGTGTATTCTGCAGTCAGTCAACATGTCCATGTTGTACGGCAAAATTGACATACAAAGAGACAATTATCGAATTTTCTCTCTTTTAGTCAGTCAAGTCAGAAAGGAGCTTCAACCTCATTTGATACATGGGAAAATATGTACTAAAAGTCATGATAATGTAGATACTTCTTGATGTGGCATTCGCATTCGTGATCCATTCCCAAAATAAAGAGCCTCTGACTAGTTTGGCAGTCCCATCCAGAATTTCTTTGAATTGATTATTTGTTTTTTGAAAAGCATCCTTTTTAGTTTGAGCAAATACGGATTTATCAACTTGAAAGGAATCAAATGAGAGAGAGAGCGAGAGAATCCTACTTCTTCTCGCAATTTTCGCTCAATGGGTTTTCAAGTATTATTTTCTTTTTAATCCCTTTTCTGTGTGCTGTTTGTTTCGCTACTGAACCCCGCAATATCACAAATTAAAACCTATAGCAATGAACTTCTCTTGAAACTTTCATCTTTTTATATTTTCTGAAAATGATAACACTCTGAAATATATTATATCGTTAAAATAACCATATATTTACAATATAGTGGAATTATTTAGTAGTTATATACATTCAGGAACTAGTTACTATTTCGACATCGTGATCGTGGTCTAATAATGACGCTCAAAATAAAAATCGAATTTTTTAATTAGATTGAGTAACGGAGGCCAGAATGTATGGAATAATGGAATTTGTCGATTATTAAAATCCAACTATACACACAAGATGATAATAATAATAGGACAGGTAGGAGTAGCAGCAAAAGCATTTCAATATCATGTTTCAATGATTAAATTTCTAGAATCCGTTAATTTCAATTCCCTTTGAGGATAAATTGAATTTGCTTTCTCTTTTATGTGCGTCACACTTTTCCCTTTTGATTTCATAGCTAAAAGTGGCAATAAAATTTCCAAGCTAGCGCCCATAGGAAAAGCTATACTTACCGGGATTGGAGATGTCTTCTTGGTCTTGACGACTTTTGTGTGATGAGTAAGAGAGATTTTGGCATACAACCCAGATGTGGACTCTTTTGTTTGATAATTCTGTCAAAGTAAGATATTAAGATGTAATGAATGTAATTCCCAAAATCTCAACCTTTTTTCACTTCATACATTAATGCTTCGTTTCAAAGTTGTTTCATTTAATTCGTTTAAAAAAGTGCGCAGAACGTACGATTATACAAGTTTTTATTAAACTGAACAGGACATGTATAATTTAATGAGATTTTGCACATCAAACACCCAGGTTGAAGCGGAACGTCGTAAGTTGAAACAGGAAAAGAAAACCTGAGAGCGACTCGACTCAAGTCAGAGAGATTTTGTGAAAATTGAGTTGAAGCCGTGATGCTATTGGGGCAACTTGAATCAAGGCACGACAGTCGGTTGTGAATCTAAAGTAGATTTCTGTTTCCTTCCTCTTTTTTTCAATTCCGTACTTCCGTTTGGCATCCTGGCATCAATTTTACTTTCTCACCGACTTTCTTCACCATCTTCTTTTGCGATTTACAATCAGTTTGTCGCGGAGTTTGGTTGCGAATTGCGAAAGCGACTTGCTCATGGAGCGATAATTTCATTTCATGATTCGTGACTTACGCCGAAGGACAGCAACAGAGATCGAAAAGAGGAACAAATTATCAAATAAAAGTCTATAGCCTGGCATCAAGAAAAAAAATACTCAGATTGGAGAAAAAGCCTCTTTCCACTAATTTTAAGGCTCAAGTAAGAATCTATTGGCCTGCTTTCTCTTCGTCAGAGTGAAGTAAGTATGAAGTTAGATTCCACTCGAGGACGCTGTAATATCATGAGGATTACAGGAAGAAAGACTGAAGAATGGCGACTTGGAAACGTGATGGGAATATAGACTTACCTTGACACCTTTGGCTTCAAAAATGGTCACTGTGAGACGAGACAAGTCCGGATTGTACCACAAGGACACCAAAACCTCTCCAATGTTCGGAGACAGTTCTCCTGCATCTCTAAACAAATCTTGCTTGAACACCTGCAACCAACCACCATTACACAATTTCATACTACATCTGTCCCAAAAGCTGTATACATGTCATAAATCTCATAAAGCATTCCGACTTCAGACTGGACGCACATTTTACACTACATTTATCTAATGTCCTCTCATATACACGGGTAAAGTAGTCCAGACCTGCCTTCTACACGACGTGACCGCAGGAAGTTTGTCATTTACGTGCTAATAACTCGTTTAATATTGAGAAAGCATACTATATCTGTATGTCTGTTCTGTGAAATTGGTTACGTAGTCAGTAGCCCTAGGGCTCCTCATTAAAATGGACGTAATTATTGTCATCTACAGAAACCAAGATGAAGAATTTCAATTTAAACAACTGAATTTCACAAGGAAATGAGTTTCATAAGGGAAAAGCATGAAGAGTGAAAATGTAGTAAAGGTCTCGTTCTCAAACGACATTCTCCCTTTGTAATTTACGGACACAAATTGCTTAAATGAAAGTTTTCTTTGGGTTTTCAACTCTCTGATAATTGAAATTGTATTTCTACAAAATCAGTTCCTGTAAAATGAAAGAGCATAAGTCTTTTTAAAACATGACAGTTTTCATTATGAATATTTCCATTCAAGCTTCATTCCTAGGAATTCCGTAGGCTTTTTTTATACAACAGACAGTATAAGTGACACAATCTATTATAAATGTAAATTGTGTATGATAAGTTTATAAGCCTAACCCTTACGCAATCTGGAACCTTAACCTTATACAATGTCGCACATGAGTGTTCTTAAACCCGGCTCGTCGTCACTTGACAAAAAGTACTGTTTACTTTAAAAAGCCACGAAGCTCCACTAATGATCCGTTAAGAATACAAGGGAAGCTGCCTGCAACCTTGGCTCCGTAAGTCATACACAGAAAAAACGTATACAAAGGATTTCCCGTGAAAAAGAAATTGGAAAAAGCTAAAGGAAACATCATTAATTTCAAGTGTCATCTTCGCGTTGAAAAGGGCAGGTCAGTGACACTGTAACCTTGATCGAAATGACGCCAATGATATGTTCGTAGAGAAGCTACTTAAAAATCTGCTGCTAGTTGCAACCTCGGAATAACTTACAAGGGCAGAAAAATGCTTACTTTTTTATGGAACTCTACAAAACTATTGGGACAAATTGGTATTCACATCTTATTAACAAAGCCATGAATTTTTAATGATATATACTTCAAATTTCAGCTACCATAATGCTAATTGTGTGGAGTGCTTTAATAGGTACTTGAAAGCTTATGGGCCAATTTTACCTCTCCCATCGTTTTTTCATACCTGTTTTCCAAATGTCCAATCGACATCCTTCAATGGTTGAATCATGTAGCCCAACATTGTGTGTTTCTTGCTCACTTGGTCGATATCGTAGAAACACATCTTCAAGGATCGCTCTCCCAGTGAAGCTTGTGAAACCTACAAAAATTGTATAAATATGAAACCAAAAGTGAGTCAATCAGTCAATGTATATTTCAAGTTTATCCTAGAACAATAATGCAACAACACTGCATGTTCATGCCGTAATCTTTGGTTCTGAGTACTTTAATTACAACATTGTAATTTGCAGATCTTCAAAAACTGCTCTCGAAAGGAAAACCATTGACGGTTTTTTAAGGGTTGTCATAAGAGTTTTTTTTTAAACTGGTTTTTGGGCCTTTTGTCTATTTCTTGTCTGTAGTATCAACAGGGCAATCCATTGTGATTTTTGGAAAATGCATCTTATGCTATGCTGTAATTCTTATAATACCTAGTTTTTTTATTCATGACGTTCACAAAAGTCGGATAAAAGAGATGAAAAGATGAAAATTCTATTTTTGG
>JABASF010003376.1:0-10514 GCA_019776145.1 Harlomillsia oculata
GACATCAGCATGCAACGAATGTGCTCGTGCTCACCAAAACCCAAGACCTTTAAATGAAGGGGATTGTAGTAAAATGCGAGTCACGCCATGATATGAACGTTTACGTTTACCTTCATGTTTACCTCTGGTCTAAGCGCACCTAAGCCTAAGCCACTCTGGAACGGGTTTGCAAGCTAAACTTGGAGGAAACCGAAACACAATGCATGACATCGACAAGGCAGAGAAAATTCTACTATTCTACCCCTTCGCCTTCCTGGAATGACTGATCCCACTGCATGCATTTTTACACTGTTATTATTTGCGGATTAACTGGACCTTTTATGCATAAGGTCGGGAGTGTCGTCGGCACTGAGCTTAACCTTTTCTCACACCATTATTTCATGTCAACTTTAAGGTCATGGGAGTTTTTTCACGCCTTGTGGAAATAATATTGTAGCATTAATACAATACACACAGGTCTGACAGATGTAATTTTTCCATTTACCACAATCAATCGTTCGATGATGTTGTAATGAACTTACTGGAAGAAAGGATCTGTGAGGAACTCTCGCATGATGGATCCGAAAAAACTCATTGTACTTCAGCGCTCTTTCGTTTGCTTTCCAATAAAAATTCTCGTGAGAACCCAAACAGCAAGTTTTTCTTGCGTAAAGTCTATTTCGGCACGGCACACACAACACCTATTAACATTCGCATGATAATAAATCGATTTGCACTTGGTACGTTGGTAGTTGGTACAGAGCAATCGTACACTGACATGTTATTGTTATTCACTCAATACACAATAAAATAGTTTCCTATTCTCAAGTCACCCAAGAACAAAAAACTCGGAAGTTTGCAAAATTAGCTCATTTTGTGTACGAGCCTGGGAAAGAAACGCAAACTTGAGCTATTGTTCACAAATGGGGAACACGTTTGGTTTTTCCGGACATGGGAACTCTCGAAGTCTGGAACTTGAATAGGGAGACTATTGACCCTACTTTTACCACGAGTTGAGTATTGACTGAAAACAGTCCCGGTCCGGCAGTATCGTATCAAACCAAGCCGCAAACGCAGACCACTCAATCAATACAATTAAACTTAAAAGCAAAACGTTCGCTGGGGCGTACGTTGCTTTCTTTATGATTTTCCTTTCTGTTCTTTTCTATACACTGTTTTCTGTACAAACGATAAAATCTGTCAACATTAAAACGTAATATTCCAAATTCGAGTGAAGCCCAACGTCCTACTAAATGTACACAACACAATTTTCTCCTTGGAACTAACAGTCGCCGTCGGTTCGAGAAAATTCACAACGAAATCATTTTTCCATTATAAACTTCGTAGTAGTTTTAATCTGATAAATTGCGAAGTTCCAACATGTTTTGAGTTAGAGCCAAATGGGATGAAACTACCAAAAGTTACGGCATGCATTTTTCAAAAAAATATGTTTTTTCTTCTAAGATGGGACATGCAATATTAAGAGAAACAGGCAGAAACCAATGTGCCATGTTGCACTATCACAAACCATTATGCCGACACTTACATACAAACACATGTAACTCATAGGGTACATTAATTTTGCACAATCTCTGTAGCTAACAATGAAAAACGATTATAAAGACCAAGAAATGAGGTTCAGGCTTAAGTAAACCCAAGTTAGTCACTTGGAAGCTTATGAGCTTTAGGCTTTAGTTTATATAGTGCACAGTATTTTTGATTACTTTTCCTTTGCATTCTTGTACCAATTTATTCAATTTTTGCATGTTTTGGAAAACATAGAAGCTTCCGCAGCACCAGCCACCAGCACTGCAGACTGATTTTACGAGACTGCTTCGAGCTTTAATGTTCACATGTTCACTTTTAATGCTTCTGTTTATTACTAGTGCAACTGTGCAACTACTGCATTGTTCTTAACCCACCATAAAACACAAGACAATTTGCAATTTGCATGACCTGTCTAGTGTCCACTGGGAACATACGGGACAATCAGAATTAACTTGCATGCAATACCGGGTTCCGTGGCCTCGACGTTCAAGGTGATGCAGGTGGAATTCGTTACCTAATGTCTTTCAGTTAAATTCCCATGTTTTACTATAATTTGTGCTGTTGCTATCCGCATGCATTCTACCTTCTGAGTGTTCTGAGTCTGCATTATGCTAAGCTAAACTTAAAGAATCTTGACATTGAAACTGGACTTATTTTTAGCTTACAACAATAAGTAAAAGCATACTTACTGATCGAAATTGTCCAGGAAATGTGTGTACACGTTGTACCAATACCAGGCTGCGTGGTGAGCAGGTGGTCCAGGTGCAGCAGGTGGGTATGAGATTTCACATTCAAATTCGCTTCCTTCTTCAGTTTCACGTACATCTACAAAAGCGGGATTTCGATGCATATTCCCCGCACCTTCCAAGAAATCACAGAAAAAGTCAAAATCAATGCTGTTATCATACTTTTCAGATTTAGTAAAAGGTTTTAAAGAAAAGTTGAAAAATGTATACAATGGAAAATAAAAATAAAATCCTATTCTTGTTACCACCTACAATCAAATTCGCTTCCTTCTTCAGTTTCACGTACATCTACAAAAGCGGGATTTCGATGCATATTCCCCGCACCTTCCAAGAAATCACAGAAAAAGTCAAAATGAATGGTGGTTTCATAATTTTCAGATTTAGTAAAAGGTTTTAAAGAAAAGTTGAAAAATGTATACAATGGAAAATAAAAATAAAAGCCTATTCTTGTTACCACCTACATTTTCACAGTTTTGCTGTCTACAGTCATCGCAAGCAAACTGATACTGATGCATTCTACACAATACTCTCAACAAAAGAGGCGGACACTTTCCTCTGTGGCATTTTTCCTCGCACCAGTTGCACTTTTTGCATAGTGCTTTATGTCTTAAAGAGATGATTGTTACTTGTGTCCTCATTGTAAAAAAGTCTGTGTGCTTTGTTTTGCCACAATTATGGTGCTTGTGGAAAGAATTGAAATCTGTGCCTTATCTGATGAGGAGTCATCCATGTGAACTCGAGCGATGCCAATTTGACCTTACTATTGTTACTATATAAGAAAATTTTGCAGAATCTTCTACCTCAAGCCCCTCAAATCATTGTATTTTGTGTGTGTGAGAGCTTTCTTAAGCAATTTCTGGGACCGCTTGTCTTCATCTTCAGTTTTTCGATGACTTTTCATAGTTCGTTGCTTCCTTTCATATATACTTGATAGTGTAAACTATTATGACTATGGTAAATGTAGCGACACTCATTAGTCAAACGTTTGCGTCTCTCTTTACCTTTACCTCTTTATGTACTTCTTTTTCCACAGTTCGCCCATCACATCACCTAACCTAAACATGTAACATTACCCTTAAACGTGCAACGTGCCACGAAAGAAAATGTTATCACTTCAAATTATAAAAGGTGTTGATTGTGCGAACGCTTTTGGATTGTGCTTTTATTATTCAAAATATATGCAAAAACTTACTTGCCGCCACTCCCATAAGGAAATAATCTTGACCTACCAAAGTTAAAGTTGGTAACAAAGCGGAAGTTGTTTATAGGGAAAAATTGGCGAATTTGCACAAGTTGTTACTAGGTCGAAGTCACCAGAGTGTCAAAGCCAAACTAAAGCATTACAAAACGTTCTCGTATAGTATTTCCCGTAAGAGAAAAAATTACCCCTATAGTTGCGTGAAGGTAGAGTGACACACGCGGGTGAGTCAATATTCCCCCGAAACTGCCATTCAATATGAATGACACTATTGCGATAAGTCGTCTCAAAGCTTGGACATTCCCTCAGTGCTCATATAGTCCACGCAGAAACAACGATCGATGACCATTGCTTAGAATCGTTAAGAGCTACACAAACTTTATGTATGTGTGTGAACCCATGTCCCGAATTTCGTAATGGTCAATATGAAAAACTTTGCAGGGTTTCTGCTACCTTATTTCCAAGTCTGTTCCGGAATGACAGCAGCTACAAAATCACACGAGAATCAATGGCAAAGTTTTACATTTTTGAGAATATGTGACTTGGTGTATGCGTGTGAAACTCAATGCAGCGGAACCCTGCGAAAAAGGAATCTATATTACGCACACGTGCCTTCGACTGAAAGAACCATAAATCACAAGGAACCTTTAATAGCAGCAGTTAATCCGATCTCACGATTTATTAAATCTCACAGAATTATATCAATTATATGTCAGTACAATGCTTATTCCACACACAATACATTATCGAGCGATACAATAATTAAGACCTTTTAATTCGGAAGTAGGATACTGATTCTTATAACAATCAGTATTGAAAGCTGCGTAGGAATAATTCGAACCAGCGAATTTGACGAATTACTTTTAATATTGTGTGTTGTTATTATATTAAGGTACGGTTAGAATAAATTACTGTAAAAGCAAAAGCACTGAGACGAAGGCATTGGTCGCATTAAAACACCACAATGATATGGTAAAAGGTGATTAATTCTTAATAAAATATTTAGTTACATAGCTGTATAAAGTTAGTATAGCTGCAGTGCAAAATTGAACTAAACGTTTGTATGATATTAATTGAAATATAAAAACGACAATATAAACAAACCCTTATTAATAAAAGATGAAGATCTGAGCAATAACAGTTAGTACAATTATTTAAAATCAGTACGACGATTCGGTAATTCGCTAGTAAAGGCTTCTGTGAACTAACATTAACAATGAAGACTTTTGAAGTTTACGATGAGCCAAATTCAGCCATCCATTTTTCGTATTTCTCCAGATCATCCTGACTCACAGACTTGTTACACTTTTTGATAGCGTCGTCAAAATCTTTCTGGGTGACTGGAAGATCTAGTTCTTCTTTAGGCAAGCTCCTAATTTCCTCAGGCTTTAAACCGGCAACCCGTCGACGCATCGCCATCATAGAAGCATCACTATATACATAGTTAATTTAAAATCCACATTATAGTGTATATACTGGCATTCTGTATCTTTACACTTTCAAATAGCAAATGTGTGTTCAAAACACTGTTGACCTTACCGACAAACACTTGTGATATCAGCTCCAGAATACCCATCAAGCTTTCGAGCAATAAAACGCATGTCAATACCATCGACTTTCACTTCTCTCAAATTGATCTCCAAAAGCTTTTCTCGCCCTTCGTCTGTAAAAGTTTCAATAAATATGCAATTTGAATACATTAGTATAGAAATAAGTCAGGATGCAACTTTAATAACAATATCTTACAATTTGGCAATGGAATGTAAATTCGTTTTTCTAGTCGACGACGAAGTGCTTCATCAATGTCCCATGGAAAATTCGTTGCAGCCAATACCATGACCATTTTAACTTCATCACCACTTCCAACAGAATTTATGCCATCCATTTGAACAAGCAATTCGGATTTGACTCGGCGGGAGGCTTCATGCTCAGTATCAGACCCACGACGAGAGCATAATGAATCAATTTCGTCTATGAAGATTGTCGACGGTGCATAAAAACGAGCCATTTCAAACAATAGTCGTACCAATTTTTCTGATTCTCCTCGATACTTGGACGTAAGAGTGGACGATGAAACATTAAAAAAGGTAGTTCCACATTCAGTCGCTACAGCTTTGGCAAGCAAAGTTTTACCGGTGCCCGGTGGTCCAACCATCAAAACCCCTTTCCACGGTCGTCTTATACCTATTCATGCAATTACGCGCAAAATTCATTACCTTCCAAGTGCAAAATAATCCATCACAATACAATAGAATTTAATAGCATATATTATGTAAAAGTAAATGTACAACTTACCAGTAAAAAACTGTGGCATAAGCATTGGAAGCACAACGGCTTCTTGTAGTAAATTTTTTGCTTCTTTTAAATCGGCGATGTCATCCCAATGAACACTTAGATTCTTTTGAAGTATATCTCTCTCAAGCATGTCCACAAGGTCACCATCAGCTCGGCACTCTGGTTCAAATCTCTTTTCTTCTTCTAATGACTCGCCTCCTTCTTTACCCGTGTCATCTTTCGATTCATTTGTTTCCTGTTTAACAGCAACAGCTCCTTTGGTTCCACTAGCAGCCGCTGTTGCTTTCCCGGATCCTTTGGATAATGGACCCCCAGCTTTGGAATCTTTTCGAATAGCACCATTCTTGGTAGCAGCACTTTTCGCTGGTGGACCAGGTTTGGACGGAGCACCACGTCCACGTACATTTCTCTGAGATTGCTGTTGTGATGATGCGTTTGGTCTATAGGGCAAATGGTAGCAAAATTATCAAACAATTAATTACCTCCGGCAATTACAATTACATCACGCACAAAGCCGTTAACACATTATTATATTTTACCTATCAGGTGGTGGTGCCCATACATCAGGATCTCGTCCTGTGGTCAACGGACCCCATACATCCGGGTCTCTTGTGGGTTCTTCAAAAGAAGGAATTCGAAGCACAGGCCCTGAAATACAATGTGTTATTACATCATAATTAACACTATCCAAAACATCAAATCTATTATAAATTATAATTATATTTAAGATCCTTAATGTTTCAACCTTACCAACTCTCTCTGTAGCACCGTCAGTTCGGAACAAATGTAATGTATTTGCAACACCTTTAACATGCTCATACTCTGATGCCATTTGTTGTTGTACCTACAGAGTTAAACTCAAAAATTAAATTCTAAACCCTGGTTTTAATCGTAATTTGAAATTCTATAGATTGCATTTACCTCTTGCCATCGTAATTTCCTATTTGGTTCAGGAATTTGAGGTAAAAGTCGATGTATCTGTTGCACAACCCCTTGATAGTAAACTTGGGACATTTCGTAATTGCCCATTAGAGCTTGTTCCCTTGCTAATTTAGCATTTTCGTATATTTCGTTGACCACCACTGACATGATGACAATGATGACCCACAATTTGACCCCGTCACTCCCAAATTCAATGAAACAAAACCATTTGGCTAGTGACCTTTTACAGAGAGATTGAGATTTTGACACTGCTGTTTCTACAATCGTACGAGTGAAACGGTGCGGATTTTAGTGTAATGTATTGCATTTTTGCATTATGCCTTTACGCTGTTAGTCTTCACAAAAACATTCCTTGTATACAACGAACGTTACGTAAGTTACGTTATATAACTAACTGGGACTAACTTACCGAAAACTATATTTAATTACGTATCGAAATTCAAGACAGTTAACATTATGAGATTACGACATTTAAAGTAGTCTACAGAATATTTTCATGTAATTGATTATGATTATCAACGTTTGATCAAGTTAAAGTGGATACTTGATCAAATATTCCTGAAGATAACTTTGCAGTAGCATTTTGGCAAACTTCATTCACAGAATCAAGTCAACTTTACATTATTGTTGACGACCCAGGTAATATTAATATTAATAATTGAGCTTGCTATAAACATTAAACAAACCTTTAAATATAATCCAAACTGACTACCGTCTGCCGGTGTCCATTTTATTACTTTTGCGTGAATAACTCTGAACTGTAAAACACAAATACAATACCAAAAAATGTATTTGTGCAAAAAATAAAAGTGACTTCTTATTTCGACTGCAAGAATTCCAACACTATTAATTTCTGGACGATCAGAAGCAGTTTTGCTCGGGACTCGGCCCAGTTGAGTGACATCCGAGTCTGTGTCCGGAGTTGGTTCTTTTCCTACAGAAAACAAACAGTTGATATGATGACTGATGTGATGACGTACATAAATCAATTGTTTTCAGGCACCAAACTCTAGAGATGCTTCGATCCAAAAATCCAAACCGACACTCCAATAAAGACTTGAGGAATAAAAATGATCCATGTCCATTTCTTGAATGCACATATATACGACCCAGGTTTATTTTCAATGGAAAATTCCCAAGAGTGTCCAATTCAATATGTTTCATTCCATCTTCTTGAATTATTCCATCCGCTTTCCATGCAAATTTTGCTTTTAAATCTGCAACCATTTCCTTCCATGATTTCTCCAAGTTGTGAAACTTGGTGACCAGAGACTGGACCTGAAAATCCTCTGAACTTCCTTTAATAATGCTTATTCTTATTAATTCGTTCTCTTAGTTCAGCACAGGATTTTATATTGAAGGAACTAACGAGAGCCCCGTACCCCGTAGATTGCGAAACTTCCCCATAATCATTCATAATGTCCAAGGGTCCCCCTCCCGCACGAACTTTTCGATTCCTTTTTCTTCCACGACATTCTTTATCTTTTAGAGATGAAGGGCTCAAAGTTGTTACAAAATGTCGTGAGTCCGTTGACTTCCGCTGATGATGGAAGATCCAATCATCCAATATCTGATGAATGAAATGTGCCATTGTTAAAGGTAATCTACTGATTTCTGATTTGTCAGTACAAACTGCATTAGACCGTGTGTTTTCATTGTTTATATATTCGATCATCATTTTCCATCAAACCACGTTTAATTAGAATTAAAATTAAAATTCATGTGAACATGCTATTGTTTTCCAATTTATTCTACTGCATAATGTGACGTAACGGAATTGGATGCTGTAATACAGCATGTTTTGTCAGCTCATGTATTCTTTATGAAATGATTAATGATTACAAATTGCAATTGAGTGAACCAGAAACCAGAGAGAGAGCTAAAATGTATAGTAACTCTACCATTTCTGATATAATCAATCATGTAACTAATTGAATCGATCTATTTGTCTATCATTCAATTTTCTTTCTTTATTTACTCAATAAACAGAACAGAAACGAAAATCTCATTTGTATCATAGTAATATCGTAGTAATTATCATATTGGTCTTTTAGCTTCTTTTACTAACTGCTTTCCTGTGCTTTCCGATTCCTTTTACGATTTCTGGAATTTGCATTTGAGACCGACAATCCATTATAATGGGAGAAATTCAAATAGGAAGTTCCATGTCTGTTCTCCTTCGTTTCTGTCAGTTTACAGGACTAATTCCATTTTCCATTAAAACGTCTACAAAGGTCACTTCATACAATACAAAGAAATTATCATTTCCATTTTTATGGGGAATATTCATATACCTTTTCTTTAGCATTGGTCTCGTTAACGTGCAATTACGCTCCTATACAAATCTAAGGCATGTATTTTCACAAGTCTACGCATTAACATTCTGGATTGCCATACTAGCTGCGCATTGGAATAGTGTCCACATCTTCGGTTTGTGCTTTTTCGGACGTCATCAACTAATTAAACTTTT
This sequence comes from Harlomillsia oculata, assembly GCA_019776145.1. Lineage (NCBI taxonomy): Eukaryota > Metazoa > Arthropoda > Collembola > Entomobryomorpha > Oncopoduridae > Harlomillsia > Harlomillsia oculata. The sequence goes on from JABASF010003376.1 coordinate 9,179, forward strand.
GGAAAAGTTTCAACAGGTCCAATCAGAACTGAGCAGGGTAAATGGGGTTCATCCACATCGGTTGTCCAAATCTTTGAGACGTTTAGCCTTATTTATTTCTGGAGGAATCATAATGCATGCTTTATTTCAAATTCTGAATTGCGTGTCCCTTTTGCGATCTCAGTGTACAATCCTCAACGATCCTTCCTCTTCGCATTACATGAAATTCACAAACGCAACAATGCCCTTTTACTGCAGAATTCCATACAGTGATGCTATATATTCAGCAGGCACATCTTTCTTGGTAATTATTCCGTCTAGCTTTGTAGGTCTATTTATAGCACTCTGTTGGATTCTCCATCACCAGTTTTTGCAAATTAGAAATGCGTTGGTCGCTCAAATATCTGACGGACTCAACGAAAAATCCTTGGAGGACCTGAGGATTTTGCATGCAAGACTTTGTAATCTAGTTGACAAGACCGCGTACTACTCCGGACAACAGGTTAACTAAACTCGATTATTTATATAGTAATAATAATCCTATTCCAAACATCATTACTCCTACTCGGATGATCATTTTATTACATTAGTATTATTAATCAATTTGTATATCCTTTCATGGTTGGTTGCGTGTTTCATCATCATCATCATCATGTTTTTAGGTTCTTGGATGCATATGTCAAGGTGTTACGTGCCTGTCGGTTGGCTGTTTTATACTTACATTCTCAGACGACACTCATGACCTGGGAATATACCAAAAAGCGTACATTAGACACTGGGGCTTAATAATGGAATTACAGACTTTTGGAATTATTGCTTTACTGTATTCCGGACAAATTGTTTCTAATGCAGTATGAATTTTCTCTACAAACTATCTACAATAATTTACAATGACAGACAATTGTTTACTTTACACGACTGCACCTTTTGTTTCCTGTTTTGTAGATAGTGTCTCCTTTGTGTATACTTCAACGACTTACGATTTGTCATTCAAAGGATGCAGTTGAATTACAGGTTAAATGTTTTTAAGTTTGATGAATAACGTCTTGTAATGTGAAGAGTGAAGAGTCTTATGTTATACTTATGTACATAATAAAAATAATAATGATGCTTAGCTAAAGGTAATCATGCTTTCTAATAGGTTACCCACTTTTTGGAATATTTAACATCATGTCGAACGGACATCCGAGGAAGAAACATCACGAGCGCAAACCTTGGTTTGTTAGCATCAGTGTCCACTGGCATTTTGACTTACTTTCTGGTCTTATTGCAATTCAAAATTGCCCTTCAACCAACCTCTTAAAATGACAGAATAAACAATGGTGAAAACAATCTATTCATGTCAATGTCATGTCGT
>JABASF010003377.1:0-10513 GCA_019776145.1 Harlomillsia oculata
TATTTGCTGCTTGATTTGCATTATTTCAAAGGGCTATCGTCATTGCTTGCGTCAAGTTCCGGAAGAAACCAAATAAGAATTGCGTTTTTGATTGAAAAATGTCACAATTGACTATATATTTTTTATTCAAAGTGTTTGCGTCTGTTCGACTATACGTATTGGTTATTTAATATTCATCCCCGGTACAAAAGTAAAGTAGTTTCGTATGAGATTGGCATTTTAATGACATGACCACAACGTTACAAGCCAAAACCATCATTGTCATCAGTAATGTAAAGACCTTCATGGTGTTGACTTCATCTTTTTTCGAGTTCAGTGGTTTCGTCTTTTAAGCTATTAGGCTATTAACTACGTGTTTTGGGGCATTGTAACACACGTTGTTATATACTCTCATGAGTCTTATCCTCTTATGTCACACAGTCACACGTCACACTGCTCTTGATTTTGCGGTTTTGTGACTCGAAATATCCAAAAATTGAGCAATCCTTCGACATCTCAGCCAGGTAAGCAATTAAACATTGGTACTCATAGCACTCACATCTCACGTACATTTAAAAAAATGTCAAAATCATACAACGTGTGGGTTTGATCTTGTAAACTGAAGGCATTGAAATGGTCATAAATCTGGGTTCTCGAAGACATGCTGCATTTTTTTATGAATCAATCAGTCCCTTATCTGTGTTTAACAATGCGTATTTAATAGTGTTACTTAGTGAGTTTAATACACGCCACGCCCTTCGCTTGCTGATTAAACCGTGCTCCTTCAGATGTTAAATTGATTTATATTTTTCCTCACGTTGAGCAATATATGCAATCCTTCATAATGTCTCAAGTACGCATATGAATGGGGAGTTTAAAAACTGCAACATTCACTTTTTGGTAATGAGACTTGTTCTTGAAGACTGACTTGAAGTTCTTGAGACTTTGTCTGGCCAGTACTGATTTTGCGCTATTCCAATTGTTTAGACAGGGTCTACTATTAAAGGCTCATTAAATGGTACGGTATATCTGCTATATATACTTAAGCTAAAGGATTGTAATTGTTGCATGCTTTTGCTTCGTATATTGGCACGTCCTTTGACTCATGTCAGAATAATATGCATAGAAAATGAGAAAAGTGTATGAAAATAAAGGTTTCACTCGACGTCAGAATAAAGTTGCACGTTGCACAAGTTACAAGTGACTTTTAGACAATGCGTGGTTTTGTTTATTGAACGAACATTTTTATTTGGATGCATATTAGAATAAACAAGGCTGTTGCCCTCTTCTTACCATTGATTGAGGAGGAAGCGTTGTCAGTGGAGTTTAAATGTATAATTTTGCGTTTATTGCGTTTTATGCCACACAAAAGTGCTTAAAATTGTGTTAATAGTGTTGTGTGGTTGTGGCTCCCGTAGCTTCTAATAGGGTTGTCAAAAACCGATTGATTGCACTTTGATTGATTGACGATTGAAGACTTTGGAATAATTCGCATGTTTCAATTTTTGGTTTCCAGTGCAAAATCCTCGTTTATCAATCCTTGCATGAAACCCTAACGGAAGCTAATTCTTATTCTTTTCTCTCTTACTGTGTTCTCATGTTTATTCAGTTTTACTCCTAATCAATTCTTCATTAAGCAATCGCCGTATTCCATATTGAAATTTTCAACGTTACTCCAGCTTTTAGGCTTTGATAAGCCTAAAAGCGCACGCACAGTGCAATTGTTGTAACTGTAACACTCACTGTGCCTATAATGAGTGCTTCCCATTTGTGTTTCAAAATGGTTAGAAATTCTTGACAGCAATAACTTTCAAAGTTGCATTCTTAGAAATGGGGTTTCGTTTAAAAGGTGATGTTAAGGATAAACCAACGGATAAAATGAAATTGCTGTAAGTTTCTTTTTTAAAAAGTTATTTAATATTGCATTCTACATTTTAAAATGTTTCCTTGTACTATAAACTCTTCAGGGCAAAATGACATTGAAAAAGGTATAATAAATATTTGCACTTTCATTTTGAGAAAATCAGCCGTAAACAATAACAACAACAATCTTATATACCTTCAACAATAGCAAACGATGTCACATTTTATTATATAGTCCCATGATCCTCCTTCAATGAATGAGTATTTACTTTCTTCTGTTATTCTCGTTTACCATGTGATGTTATATATGTTAATGTCAATGTTAATGCACATGTGATTTGAGACGTTTTCAACTGAACTGAATGACAATATAGTTGTAAGTGGGAAAATCCACTTTTGGCTCTTATCGTATTTTCTATGACCTTTACTTTACAAAATGCATGGTCTTGGTCTGGCCTGGACTTAGCTTGCTCGTAACGTCGTAACGTCTTAAGTTTCCCCTAAAAACTTAAAAAAAATAAGCTTTTTGTTTGACGTTGGTCATGTATTTGGTAATTGGTAATTCTATGCATGTATACATGTACCTTCAGGAGAGATTGATCAGTTCCAATGAACTCAAAATGTTTTATGCAAAGGGTAGATGAAGATTTAAATTTGTGACTTGAAAAATGACCGTAAAGCCGATACGATGGAGTTAGAATCAAGTATGAGTGTGAGTCATTCGGGGATTTTCCATAGATATTTAGAATTAGGATTAGGATTAATAGTGTGGAATTCTGGTTCCAAAATAGAAAAAAAGCTGCTCTGTCAAAACTGTAGTATTTTTGTTGTTTTCTGTCTTGCTGAGATTTTGTCACCATTTGTATTGATTCATTATTGTTATGAAGAGCTTTTCGGAGAAGGGTATAATTTATATGATGCTTTTATTGATATTGATATGACTTTATTAATATGTACAGTGTACTCAGATCCTGGAGCAAGCATGGGCATTAGAGTGTGAGTCATTCGGGGATTTTCCATAGATATTTAGAATTAGGATTAGGATTAATAGTGTGGAATTCTGGTTCCAAAATAGAAAAAAAGCTGCTCTGTCAAAACTGTAGTATTTTTGAATTTGTTTTTCTGTCTTGCTGAGATTTTGTAACCATTTGTATTGATTCATTGTTGTTATGAAGAGCTTTTCGGAGAAGGGTATAATTTATATGTTGCTTATATTGATAAATTGATATTGATATGACTTTATTAATATGTACAGTGTACTCAGATCCTGGAGCAAGCATGGGCATTGATATGGAAAAGACAGATTAATGAAATTCATTCAAAGTGTCAGTGACAGGAAAGTTAGTGCCGTGTGAAAAACTTTTTAGTACTGGTTGTATGAGACAATATCTATTCCCTTTTTTGATTGCGTGTGTGGACGGAAAGGCTAATCATCATTTTGAGAAGCGTTACTTGTACTTTAGTATCCAGAAAACACCGTATTGTGCTCAGCATGTGTGAACATGAACATAACAGTATGTTCAATTCTTCGGGACACAGATGCATACAAAAATCGTATTATTTAGGACGTGCATTATCTGTGTGGTCCTGTGCATGATGATGAGGAAAGGATAAGTATCTAAATGATGAGTTGCTAGAAGTGTTGTACTCATACTCGAGCATTGTGGATTGTGGAGAACTATTAACTTGCATGCTTTTATTAAACACAAATCCTAATTGTGCTGTAAAGCAAATGATATGCTAATGTCAGTCCCGGGTGAGCACAATGAAACCGCTGAGCTTTTGCTTGTTATTATGTACAGAAGGAATGTGAAATCTGTGAAAAGGGTTTGTCCGTGACTGTCTACAGAAGTGATAAGACAAACACGACATAACGTTAAAAATGAAAAGGGTGCTCTCATGATCATGGTTTGAAGGCTTATCTTTTTCTGAGTCCCGTGTGCATTGCTTGCCTTGATCCGGAGAAAACGCCTATGCATAAACTACATTATGAGCACACGGTCCTTAGTTAATCAATGATATCTCAGCAGTACAAAAAGCCGGGTGCAAAGTCAACACGCACACGGCCCCATCATCCACAGACTCCAGGTTTTCACTCGGATTCAAAAATATAAATATGAAACTGAGATAGGAATTGGAATGCATTAATGCTTATTCGTAGGCAACCTTTGAGTGGTAAAATTCTGTTGCAAAAGTGTATGACTTCATGACATTTAAGTTGGCTCTCTTCGCCTTGTTTGTTCACATGAATCAATGTATTGCACAGAATTTTATTAAGTTCCCATTTTGGCTTCGTGTCATTCCCAGTCCCTAGTTTAGTTTGTTTTGTTGTTACTCTTCCTGGCGCCTGACGAGTTCATAAGTGACTGATTTTTGTGAATTTTTGAGAAAAAGATATTTGATCCAATTGAATTCGCAGTCATTCCCCGTCGGCATTGACTCTTCTGATTTGATTTACTCCCAAGCCAGAGATTTGAAATGAAAGTGAACTCAACCTTTAATCCTTGAGTCTACTTGTCTACTAGAATTATTGGAAAATTCGCTGACACTGACACATTGTAAAATCGAAACTGCAAACTCAAGGTCTGTGTTCATGTGTAGTGCAAATGTAAAATGAGACATTCATTTGAACTCGAGAGAAAGACGAATCTACATTTTGCATTCCGACGTTCATTTTAACCATCATCCATCACATCCACCAGCAGCCTTTGCTATCTTATGACCGCGTCGAGACCTTAACAATCTCACATTTAGAAGCAAAATTGAACTTTAAAACCTTGTGTGACGTATTGACGCCTAGACACTTTAACAAGTCATAAACCTACAGATTATTTTACTAGGAGTTTATTCCAGTCCATAGAATGGAATGAAGTGGAACTCTCTATATCTTCAAGGAAACCTATTGAAAAGCCTTATACGTCAGTAAAATACCTTTACTAATTGCACTGGAAAACGACCTTTCTCGACAACTCCTTCTTGTTACATGCACAAACGCAAACACAATAACCAAAAGCGTCGCATAGTCGCATTTAGGCCATTCTGAATACGAAAGTAGGCTGTTTAATTCTAAGCTCGTCATTGAGTCGCGTTCTGTTAATAGTTTGCGGTTCCAATTAACAAATTGTGCTCATTACAGTTACGTTACGGGCGTATTAAAAAAAAGTTTGTGCTCGAATCGAATTTCTAAAAGATTTTTTTTCTGGTACTGCCTCACAAAAATCATTCTTGTGGATTAAGTCAGCTCTCTCCGATTGGCGTTTTATGCATTAGGCTAATGTGATAATGGTAAATAATTCCATTCTGTCGTAGCCTTCAAATGTGGTGATAAAAGTGTTCTGTTCTCCAATGGAACAAAGACAACAATATAACCTCCACCCTCTGTAATCAGTCAGTACGTAATACAGTCACAAAAACCAGATTACATATTCAATTTTCATCAAAAAGACTCTATCTGTCGGTTGTGTGGAGGTGTGCAAAAGACAAAAAACTGTCTCATGTCATTTAGTTAACATTTTGCCTGTTAACTTACTGATTTTGATCAGTAAACCAGCAAGCAGCAATCAGAAAACGTTGAGCCTTAAAACTGCGTTCGCAATAATAATAAATCAGTTTCTCTCAGTGTATATGGTGCTTCGTTTTAGTTGCGTATTTAGTTTAACATTAACCTTTGTAACTTATAACCTTGTCAAGTGAATGTGACAATCATAAATTAGTGCAAGCTTTTTCTGACGGTGAAGCGAGTGAACAACGACGCAAAATCACCTTTCGGTCTTCACGTTTTTAACCGGCACTGCACAACCAGTTGCAAATATGGAGAAAACTCCTTTGTAAGATTTATTCACTTTATGCAACCCTGAAATATCATTTAGTATGGTGCAAATATTTTCCATTATGTGTACACAGAAGTCATTCTTGAACTCATTGAAATGTATGTGTCACGATGTGTCACATCACAGATAAGTGAACGGTACAATGAGACCGAATATTATGTATATATTCGTATACATTGTATTAGTGGACAAAGTATAGCACAAATTAACTATAGGAGCTTTTAGTAGATTGTATTCAATTGCTAATTTTGTATCTGCTCAGTTTCAAGTTCCAACTGTACGACTTTTAGTTGCATGTAGAGTTTACATATACCCAGAATGCGAACGAAACTAGGCTTACCTATAATGGAAATTGAATGCATGAATTCACTGCATTGCAAATTTTAATTGCTTCCTTGAATCCCAAAATGATTTCCAGGAGCCCAACCTGCGCAATAACACGATCATTGAGTGAGGATAAAGGATGGCAATGTAATTTTTTTTAATTTAATTTTTTTCCATGCATTTTACTTAATTATAATTAGTGTGTCTGTTTTCTTTTCTGGTCCCGGAACAACGGAAACGCACTTACAAAACTACGTCGTACAGGAATTTTTAAACGCATCAAAAGTGGTTGTTATATAAAAACAGATAATGTAATTAAGTAAAAGATTATCCGAGGATACAATATAGGATTGTAGGATTATAACCAGAATCAGTGATGTTGATGAATTTTCCATGAACTGAGAAATGATGCAGAATCCCAAATGATTCAAACTCTAGAAACCTATTCGTTGCCGTGAATGTTTCCACTTGGAACAAAGCATTATGAGATTATGACACACACATTACGTGTGATTTCTGGAATATTTTTCAGTATATCTTTAGTCACGCTCCATTATATAGAATTTCGAGGTGTGTTCACGTAAGCATTGGCGTATTCTGACGAGATGACTCTATTGCTTTTTTTAATGGTCTACCGACAGACATGTTGTTAAAAAATTACACGTAATGCCAAATGCAATGCCAATACCAAACCATTACATTTTTCAATTGTCATAGCCAGGGACACAAAAAAGGGGAAGAGGTGACAAATGTCGTGAGCCCGTTGTTATAGTCCGTATACTGCTAAAAGGTAAATGGAAGCCACGATGACTGAACCTAAGGTCTAATTCAGATGATACAAAAAAGCATTGTGTGCTAATAAAAGCAGTCTGTTTCCTACATTTCTATGAATTTTTGTGAGTTGTGGTTATGAAAAGCGTGCTGTATGAGGTGAGAATGTATGAAAAAGGTTTAATAATCCAATTCCATGCACGCGTCTGTCCTACCTTGGACCACATGAGAATTTAAACTTTAATCATGGTTTGGTTTTTTATGTTTTTGCTGTTACAGTGTTAGCTTAGTCTTAATAATTGTATTGCTTGTTCGCGGATTCTGTGTCATTCTCGTACATTGTGCTTTAGTGGTGACAAGTGCATGCGTGCATGGGATGGAAGACATAAAAACACGAGGAATTTATCAGCAGGCAAAGTTAAAGTTAGCCTACATAAAAGGAAGGATTTTTGTACTTTACTAGTGAGAGTGTGATTTGAGTATTGCTCAGAGTTAATGACTTTCTTAAATAATTGTTATATTTTGTGAACTAGTTTCTGCAAAGTATTTTCGTTTGTGTGCGGATTTGCAATTTGTAAACATCTACGAAATGAGTGCCCGTGTCAAAATGCGCACTTTTGAAGTGGCAGTTGTTGCAGTTTAGAACTAATTATCGTAATGACTTTTGTGTGTCAGGTTGTCGGACGTGAGTTCGAAGAAGTTATATGGAGACAATCCAGTGAACACTGTTCTCCTCAGCGGCAACTCAGACAAGACTTGTATTTGTCCTCCGAATTCTCACAATTGTCAACACAAGCCAAAAATGTCAATTACAGTTGAAGGTAAGTCAAAGCATTTTAAAAGAGTTTTTTAAAAAAATGTAATTTTGGTTAGCGCTATCTAATTCAAAATTATTCTACTAATGCTTTTGAAGGTGCGAGTCTGTTTGATACAGATTCCAAAATTTGAGTATTAATTATTGCTTTTGTGTTACAACAACAACACCATCACTAGACTTTTGTTTTTTACCATTGGGAATCCATTAGTAGAATTAGCACTGGCTTAGTGGTTTTTCCTCAATAGTTCATCCGATGACAAGTTGCATTAACTGACTCGGTCATAGGAAGAATCTGCATTTAAAATGTGTTTCTCATCTTCAATTTTAACAATTTGCATATGCACACGAGCCACAAAGGCATTTCAAAAAGTTTTCCCATAAATCATAATGGACTTATCTCACATGCATATTACTTTTTGTGCCAGTCAACTCAAATGTATGAAAATTAGTTTTTAGCCTTTCTCTCTTCTCAAAAGACGTCTATTTCTATAAGTAATTCTTTCGTACAGACAACTATGAAAATACTATGGTTAGTATATATGAAAACTTTTGAGACTCTACTCAAAATTAAAGCAGTTAATATATGCACACCATATGCAGTTCTTCCAAAAGTTACTGGAAACGCTATAATCTGTAGTTTAGTATATAGTTTTTATAGAAACTTGGAAAGACTGTAGTTACTTCTATAGCAGTTTTTACGTTCCTTACACGTGTGTGATGGGATAATCTCAAAAAAACTCAAGTGAATTATGGGCTAAAAGAATATTCTTTTTTAATATATTCTCTAGACTCTGGCGAACACTGCCACGATGATGAACTCAACCATGAAACGGACAAAAAAGCCCGGAAGAAACTGTGGATGGCTAGTTTACTTTGCGTTGTTTTTATGATTTTGGAAACTGTAGGTAAGGAAAAGATTACGGAACATTTGGTTGATACATAGTAGACTCGTTTTTAGAACCATTAAACCTTGTAATGTTGTGTTTCAATGTGTCACGGAGTCTTTAGCCTTTATGGCATAGGTCATTAGTTATTATCGACAAAGTATTTATTAGTTATTACGTTATTATTATCGAATTTTTGTGCTATTATTACGTAATCTGAAATCATGTGGGAGTTCGACTATATTTCAGGTGGACTGATGGCAGGGAGTCTGGCAGTAGCAACGGATGCGGCCCATTTATTGACGGACTTTGCCGGATTTATGATCTCTTTGTTTGCTCTGTATATCTCGGAACGACCGGCCACCAAAAGACTCAGTTATGGTTATCATCGAGCCGGTCAGTCAACTCAATTTTTTCTCCTCAATGTTTTCTTTGACTCAATCTCGCTCCATTGGCAAACTATGAAATCGTCATCGTCATCGGCCAATCTGTCTCGTGCCACTTCACGACGATATTTTTCTAGTACAAAAAAAGAGAGACACTTGAACTCTCACCCCGCTGTCGTAAAAATGTGCAAGGTTGGGCATAAAAAAGGAAACAAAAGTTACGGTTGACTACAAATAACAAAGCAACACAACTAAACCTGTTGTATCTGAGAATTAATGTCACCCACTGGGCAATCACAATCACACCGACAACTGAGGAGGAAGCCCACCAAAACCTTGTTTCTTTTAATGAATCCTCTTTTCCAATGTCTCCAAAGACGTAACCATTTCGTTTGGACGACTGTCAAACTGTCGCAAAAAGACTTGAGTCTAAGGACGTTTCCCCGAGCTTTTCAATTCGGCACAGTCCCATTTATTTTATATATACTGATCTTTTTCTTCCACACTTTTTGCTTTGGAAAGTGTCTCATCTCGAATCTTCTTCTTGCGTATATCGCTTATATCGACCTGTCATGTCATATGTCCAAACGACTATGGAAAACTTGGTAAGCAATTCGCAACTTTGAAGATTGACTGTGACGTTACGTAGACAGAACTACCAAAAAAAGCCGTTTTTTCGTCTCATCCTTCAGTCAGATGCATTTATATTGTGCAAATAGAAAATCCGTTTCCTTTCATGTATACGATGCAGTTTTCCTAAAAAAACGACACGGAGAATGGCAACTGGTAACGTCATTCAACCTAAAAGTCTTCGTTCCAATTTGTAGCTGTCTATTCTACCTCAATGAAAAGAGGGGAACATTTTTTTCAAAAAATTGAAGCCGATGTTTGGAAGACAAAGTCTACAGTCTAGTTTGTCCCTCCACTGTATTCTCTAGAGAAATATTAGCGAAATGTCTTTTTATTGGAGTGCTGTTACCTTATAAAATATTCTTTTTAAGAAAGTAGCCTCTATTTTGCAAAAGCACACTATTTGAGTTTCAGGTTACAATAATAGGCCTATTTGCTATAGTCCACTCCTTTTTTGGTCACCATCACAAAAATGAAAAAAGTGAGAAGACCATCATAAAAAACCGTATAAACCCGAAACCATACAACCCGGGTGTTCAATTGTGAACCGTTATGGTAGGGACAGTTGCATTCTGATTTCCAATGGAGTAATGGTCGTGTTGAGTCAGCGAAAGCGTTAGCTTTAGTTTCCAGTTTCTAGTGATTTCCTGGTGAAAAAAAAAGAAAAGAAAACTAATTGAGATGAAATGAATGGGTGGATGTGAGCAGAAGTAATCGGAGCCCTGACATCGGTTCTCCTAATTTGGGTCGTGACGGGTATTCTCGTCTACATGGCAGTACAGCGCGTCGTCATGCAGGAATTCGAAATCGATGCACCCATCATGCTCATCACGTCGGGAATTGGACTCGTCGTCAATATCGTGTAAATCTCTCTCTCTCTCTTTCTCTTTTGTCTCCTTTTCCCTTTTGTCTTCCGGTCTCGTCGGCACGTTCCTTTTGTCCTTTGCAAAATCATTCTACCAAACATTTTAACTCTCACACTCTTCACACAATCGCAATCTCATATCTGCACTGCACCGCAAGCAATTC
>JABASF010003378.1:0-10513 GCA_019776145.1 Harlomillsia oculata
CTCTTTTACCGTCAACCTTATGCTTTAACATGCTATTTGTTTTATGACTCTTTTTCTCAGACTTCGGTACAAAATGTACACAAAGTTATGTGCCTACAACAGCGTACATATAACATAATTTGAGCGTAATTGTAGCCATTTTGCGTAGGTTTCAAAAGGATAAAAATTAATTCGTTGTGTATCTTGAATTCGCAATTAATTATTAATTGTTCCGTAAAGGGTAAAATGGGCGGAGGAAATAAAGGGAAAAAATGTTATCTTCTTGGAAACTTTTGATTTGATGGTAAAGAAAGGGGAAGTTGGAATAGAAAGCATGATATTTCGTGCATTCACAAGGAAGTGCAATGAACATGAATAAAGGCTTGTGGTTTTGAGTTGCAAGGTTGCAACCCATTGCTCAAATATAGAAAATGGCCAGGAGGACTTTTACGATGAGAATAAATTGCAGGGTCGATTCATCTTCACCTTCTTGAAGACTAAATGGAAGGAAAAACGAAAAGGTACTTTTATTGTGAGAGAAATGGCCAAAGTTAATAAATAAAATGATGATGATGATGCATGAGTGTCCATGTCGTGTTTCAGGGCGAAAAAGGAACTCTCCTTTGCTCGTGCCCTCTCAAATAAATTCTCAGCTCTCAACACGAAAAAGCAAATGGTATATAGTTAAGAGTCATAATAATGAACATTGACTTTGTGTGGTCAAAAAAAGAAAAGTGCAAGTAGTGTGTGTAAGTTGAAAGGTTGGAGCTGGAAAGTCAGAATGGGTGTAGGATGTAGGATATAACCGATCATTCCAAATGCTGGAAACACTGGAGCATTAGTATAAGAATCACCGAAGCAAAGAAAAGTTATCTGTTAAAGCTTGGACCGCTACAACATTCGTTGTTCGCTCTCATGTCATTCGGAATCACAGGAAGCTGCAGAAGATGAAGTAGAAATGAGTCAAGTATCGTTTTTTTGAGAGAATGTAAGTTCGAGTGTCGGGTTTCATAATGCGAATCTCTCGAACAGAAAGAAGAAGCCGGGTTTTCGTAAGGGATGCGAAAGATGCGTTATGTGAATGTTATATGGGCTGGATTCGAGTAGTATTTAATACACTAGACACTCGCTCTGATGAGATGATGTTTACTTGAGCATTTTTCGATGTATTTTTTGCACTCATCCATTTTGGCCTGGAGATTGAGATTATATAAGAACATTTTTGATACTGCTTCAGCTTCGTGGATCCTGGACGATATTTTTTGTATACATCGGTCCAGCCAGCCAAAATGTGCCTTTGACAATGCCCACTGGAGAGAGATCCCTTTCGGCCATGGAAAAGTTTCTGGAGAAGTTTTTCTTCGTCCAGCACGCCACACGCGTCTGAGTAGTGTTGTGTTATGTAATAATGGAAAAAGGATTTATCACAGCGAGACGCCTCTCTATTTTGGGTGGAGTGCACCAAACATCCAGCCAGAATAAAAGCGAAAGGGATGCAATCGTCCGGTCATGTCATTAGTTAAACATCTTCTATGGTCGTCACGTCATTTTGCATGGGTCCTGGATTTGGATTTTGTGGTATAGCATTTATTGTATCAGACGTTCTGAAAAGCCTGGCAGTGGGCACGAGGCGCTTTTTCCAGTTGAAGCACGTGACAAGCGAATCACCGTTTACGTTTGAGTAAGAGATTTGTGTTCGTAGGAACAAAATAAAACAACAAACTTGTAATTTTTAGGAATGATTGTTTTTTTTTCTTGCGTTTCCTTCACAAAATTCCCGAATGACCTTTGCAGTGTGCACAGCTTGAGATTTTTTTGGACACGGAGCTTTATATGACTTGGTCTGTCAAGGTAATAAAAGCGGTCGTGTCACTCTCTCACCCATGTTCCAATGCGAAATTGAGCTTTTTGTCTCGTCACGACTTACAAATCGTAACATTTTCCTAATACACAAAATGGTTGACGCCTCCTACACGCCGGGTTCACTCTGTCAAATAATTGTGATATGAAAGATGAAGAAGTAAAAATCCAGGAAGAAAAACCTGGATTTTTCAGACTTTACACTGCTCTGGACAAACATTTGGTCATTCCTACTTCCAACAATGTTTCCAAGATTCGTTTTTGTATGCGGAACACAATGCTAATTTAAATGGTGAAAATCAGTAGCCTTTTCAAGCGCAAAGAAGCTCATTTCCCGTTCCAAATGTGGTTACAATGGCACATGTTCCTCTCGCTGGGACATTGTTGATCCAAAAAGGCAAATGAAATGGCTGAACGGGTCCATTTACACGTAAAAAACGAACGAGGAACATTTCTCACAACCTCCAAAAGATGTTTTTTTGAGTATGGTACTTCGAAGGGTTCCAAAAACATGAACTTTGTCTGCTCTTGCAGCGTTCAAGTATGTGCGATCTTTTGTTTGGGAAAATGGTCCACACGCACTTTTTTGGAGTGAACAATAACGCAGTGCAATTCAATGCAAGCAAGTTGAGTCAAATGACTCTTTGCTTTGTCGCATACAAATAGATTTCTACTCTCGTTCCTTGGTTTACAAATCTTGGTCTTGAGTACACTAAGATTACGCAATTTTATTTCGTGAATCTAAAATGTCTGGAAACCATTACTCTTTGAAAAATAAATGATTTACTACAAACCATTTTTCATGCGCACTTTTTTTGCACTGAAGACTGTAGGATAGGAATTACCATGTACTAGCAATTGTCCAGATACTCATGTCAACACAAAGAAGATAAGACAAGACATGACGTTGTCATTGTAAAAGGTTACTTTGGCGGGCGGTTTTTCCTCTTGTGGCATATTTCACCATGTTTCGTCGTTCAGCATGTGTTCTCTTATCTGCGTATGCAATGCGTGCGTACGTTTTTCACTATTTTTTTTTCTGGTGACGACGTCTTGGACGCTAGGATCGCATCTTCTTGTCTGGTGCTTGTGTTTCCTTGTCTTATCGTCCAACTGACGGCATTGCAACGACAACCAAACCAAAATGCACTCTTTGTGGACTTTGTGCGCACTCCAGATTGTCCAGGATATATGTATAATTTTGCTTATAGGCAAAAAGACGTGTAATTGCATACCATATGAATTCTGTGCGCTGGATGCTGAAGCCAATGAATGCTGGAGAATGCTACAGAATATATAATGCTAAAGTTCTCGTCTTCCTTTTCTTCCTGGAGCCTCCCTATACAATAAAATTAAAAGAAAAATTAAAAGTCAACGTGGAATAGTGAGTCAACTCCCATTCCAAGCCGTATAAGGCCAAGTTGACGAAGATAATTCAACGGAACTCAAACCTCAAACTCTGTTCATAGCTTATTTTCCTTTACTTCTCCTCCAAGTCCAGAAACAATCTTCCTCTTTCTCATCATCATCACATCATTGCATTTTGTATTTTGGTGTACTCTTGTTTCAATTATTGGATCTGTCTAAATCCGAAGTCTCGGATAAAAAAATTGTTATTTAGAATGTTCCTTTGAAAAGTATTCTTGTCCAATTTGGGTGGTCCCTTAAACGGCTTATCTAACTATTGTTCCTTGAGATAAGCGTACATTTAAATCCATTAAGTTGATCGACCACGTTCGAATGAAATTAATCGTGGCAAAGACTCCAAAAAATAATTACAATTCAGAATTCTTTTTACTGATATTTGAATTGTTTTGCCATTTGCTGCTATATTGCTGTTTTCATACTATGTATATGCAAATTGTGAACAACATCGACAACACTCACGTGTTGACTAGTTTGAGCTTGTTTCATGTGGGACGATTGATTGAACTGATTTATTGACCCGGGTAAAATAAGGGCAGGATTAGAATCGCACTTACAAGCTGTAAAAGACTCTTAAGCTCCATAACACGCTACCCACACAAAAAATACTGACTTTTGGCTTATGAGCAACTAAACATTGAAGGCAACACCAACCAACAACTCCAGAGAACGTCCAACTGAACCTTTTTTTCATTCCAGAAGGCGGGTCGATGACGAAAGTTACGACGGGAGCAGTTGACGGATTGCGCGTGATTATCACTCCGTATTAAAAATCGTAAATGGTCAAATTGAGTCGTGGTCCGTCTTACAAATGAAATCATAAAAATTCGTGTTTGCTTCCGCCCGTAAACGCAATTTTGGACCGGGTGGTAACATTCTCTGTTTTTTTGCGTTTGACACACAAAGTATCACTTGCAATTTTTACATATCATGCCAACTGCCAACGCCTTAACTAAAAAAATCAATTCGTGATGCATATTTCCATTATTTTCATACAAAAAATCAATTTTGATTGCGTGTTTGTTATGCTTTGTATGTTGGAAGGTTGGATTTCCAAATTTTTGTACACATCTCGTCATTTGTACATATTGTAATTTTAAAAAAATTCATTTCAAAAAAATTTTCCTTGGGAGGAAACCGTGAGAGAAACCCCAAGGAGCTTAATTTCATTCTCATTTGTATACACACGTTGGCTAATGGACACAGACAGCTGGAATGCCACCAGAACAACCAAAAAGCTTCGTTTTTCATCGTTGTAGGTTGCATTTGAATTTGCATTTTGTAGGCAGGCATAAAACGTCAAGATCCTTAAAAGGAGCACACGCTGCAAATTGCATGACCACTTTTCATCTAATATAAAAAAATCCCGATTCCTACTTTTCGTACATGACATCGTAACGTTTGAGTCAGAAAGCGTTTGTTTGGTTTGTTTTATGTGATCGGAATGAGTTTGTACAAAACCTACACAAACTACAAATATACAACCAATAAATTTTTTTAGGGAACTGCTAATTATTCTGTCGATGGATGAACCATTTTCCAACTGTTTTACTCTTGTTGTTTGCAAAAATGGACAGAGGATGTCGTAATTTAAAGTGGAATAAGCAGTCTTCATTCGTCATTCCCGTAGTCGTTTTACAATTTCAAGAGTTGCTCCTGAACCTGTAATGAACATGTCAAGTGCAATGGTTGCAATTTGCCAATTATAAATCGTATAGGCCTAAGTACATAGTGCATCGTAGATTTTTTTGAAAGCTTTTCCATGTTGTTTTCAATATTTGGCACATAGATAGTGCAGTTTGGATGTTTCCATGTGCGAAATTGCATGTTTGCGAACACGAATCTGCAAATGATTTATGGATGTTTTCCATTTTTGTAAAGGATGTTTTTGTGGTACCGGATGACCGATGATTTTTTCGGTTTTACGAGTTAAGAAAACTTGGATGATCAATAAATTTTCTTTTATTTTTGGGTCGTTAGGAAAATAAAGAAAACGAATTGTGTTCCTGTGTTTTTTTGAATTACAGTTTTATTGGCAGTTCTATATTTGAACTGTACTTGACTACATCATTTTCAACAGATTCCATAAAAGTGTCAGTCTTGTTTGTTCTCTCACGCCTATTTGTAGTTTGGTCTAGCAAAAAAGGGTGAAAAATACATTGTGAATTTGATTGACGTGTGCAGGAGGGCTGAAGAGGGTCGAAAATTGTCGAAAGAAGACAGCATCAGGTGCTCAAAGAGCGATTAGCTGGAGTAAGTGACGTGGGCAGTTGGAATTTCTTTTTTTGGATTTTCTTCTAAACCCTTCAGCATTTTTCGGAGCAAGGAGCATTTTGTCGGCTGTCAAGATCACAAGTAGAAGCCCAAAAGTTACTAAAAAGAAGCATAAATGGGAATAAAATAAAACTCAGAGTCAAAACATTTCTAGATTTTTCATCTTCTCTTCGCGTTTCATCGTTTCTTTAAATGGGAATTCAATGATCCTCAAGGCATTGATAAAAAATTCTCACCACACGAGGCCCTTCAGGTCAAACACAGCAGTCACTTTATGTTTAAAAAAACGTGCCTTAAGTACTTTTATGCATCATAACATGAATTTCAAAAGGTGTCAGTTGTATATCATTCTTGCTGTGTGTGTTTACGTATGAAAAGGTTGAATCTTAACAAGTAACAACTACTAACAGGCAAGTTACCCGTATTTACGTCAATTATTGTTACCTAATCCGTCTACCTTTGACAGTCATCTGACAAGGGATATTTTAAACAAGATTAAACAAGGAACGCTTCAGGATTCACGGGTCACTAAGAATTTGTATTATTGTAACATTTTTATAAGCAATTACAGTCAACAGTACATAGAAGATTTGACAGCTTGTTAATGCTATGCTAAAATATCGGTTAAGGTTTAATATATTAAAATTATTGTGGTGACAAAAGTTCGGTTAGCGATTAGCAATTGCCCGGGTCGTAGTTGATATAAGAACACCGTCTTCGTACACAGTTGTCTTTTCTACCCCATCTTTAACGACTGTTTGAATGGTTCTGCTTTTCCCGTTGACAATGGTAGTTTTTGTGGATGAGGAATAATATGAGTGGCTACTCTGACTTGACCTTGATGTTGACACAGTCCGGCTAGTTCCACCGTTGACGGTAAAGTTCGACGCTCCAGGAAATGGAGTATTGAAAAATGACCCATGTCCGCCCGAGGATAATGAAACTTTGAACATGTCGTACATGGCTCCAAATACATCCCGGAATACATCGTTCGGATTTCGGAAAACAAAGCCGTCATCAAACTCAAATGTGAACGGGCCAGAAGAACCCGAATTGCTCCACACGGAAGATCGTTGATTGTCGTACGTTCCTCTTTTGTTGACATCCGAAAGAACTTCATAAGCTTCCGAAATATCCTTGAATCTTCGTGTAGCTTCTTCTTCATTTTCCGGGTTCTTGTCCGGGTGCCATTGCAAGGCTAGTTTACGGTACGCCTGTTTGATATCAGACTGGGATGCGTTAGGTTGAACCCCGAGAATTTTATAATAATCTTTTGTCATCTTTACTTGAATTTTTGAAAACTTAGCTACTGCTACTCACTCACTCACTCAGATTCAATTTTGAAACGTTAATCAGTTCATGTATACGAGTTTGCATAATAATAATTTTTCCTTCGATTCATGTCACTTGGCCAGGGTACCTTGACAACTACAGTCAGTTATAACTTGGCAACCTGAACAGAGAATCCTGAAGAATGTGAAATGGTTCGAAGAAAATTCCAAAAATTCAGATTAGGCAATATGATGGACAGTGGACAGTCGAATGTCCACTCTAGTCAGCTGGACATCTATTGTACGCCTGGTAAAAGACCATAGAAATTGCCTACAATAGTCGAAACACAGTGTCAAATGACAAACAAAGACAATTTCACGCTCCACCAGCCCGTTCCATTTGAAACCAAGTTTTCAATGAGCAGAGAAAATGAACTGAAGTGGTATTTTTTACCTACTATAGTATTCGAATTACCATGTTGTTGTAAGTTGTAACCCTTTTAGATTTTTGTCACTCTGGAACAGTTGTAAATATCATGGCGGGTTCCTGAAGTTGTCCAGCATGCAACGCCCATTTATGAGCCCGAAGAACCTCATAAAACCCCTTTCTTGAATGCCTCTTTGAAGAAAACCATGTTTGGCAGCATAGTATTTGGCTATTAAAGTGTATTGGTGTACACGAGGTGTATTAACAGTGCATAAATACCAAGAATCCATTCTGAGACTGTCAAAAAATTAATCTTGGGCATGAAAACAATGTGACACAAGCTCTTCCAAAATATGCCCTGCGTGTGCGTAGTAAACCTGGACATCCAACGGTATTTTGGGCATCGGAACGTATATATTTCATAATGCAATAAAAACCTTCAAAAGTGGCATAGCAATGATACCAACAGGAAATACAAAAGGAGGAAAGAAACAGATGGTCTCCAGGTTCAAATCGCCTCTGTGTACCATGAATCTTTCCGGATTTTCAGTTTTCGGATGCTCCAGCTCAGCTTCATCCAAATAAATGTAAACTCTATGTGATAATTTTCAAAATAATGTATTAAAATTCTCAAGAAAACAGATGAGGTTACAATATTCCAATTTAAACTATTGTTTCAAGTTCTATGTTCTTTCTTTCGCCTCGCGTCTCTTGCCTGAAGAACGACTTCCTTTTGTTTCTCGTTTGCAGGCCAATTTCATTTTCATCCCTTTTTATTTATGGGTTGGACTTGAAAGGATAAATAACTCGTAATAAGTTTTTTTCTCTGCTCTTTGTATGGATTTTCTAGTGGACTTTGAATGTTCATGCAAGTTTAATGAGTTGAAAAACTACAATGTTTCTTTTACAGACTCTCTCAATTAAGGTTATACTATCTCCTCAGAGGACCCTTAAGGCTTATCAAGGCTTATCGAAGCAATATAATACACATTCATTTCCAAGTATCCAAGCTATCTTCCTTCTCATTCAATTTACAATTTGGTCTAACCGAGATCTTCTTATAGGCAATTTTGGGTAATAAAAATGCACTTATTCTTGATACTACGTAGAATTTTTTTAGCTCTTAGAGAAGAATAATCATGAAACGATGTTTCGAATAGACTTTCTGCGTTTCTGATTTTGATCTGGACCAAAAAAGTGAATCCAGAGCAGCGGGTATTTTTAGTCCCCGATTAAAATATGAGATTATATAACCCGATAGCACAAAACGGTAAGAGCCCGTCAAGAATTTCTTCAATCAATATTCACGAGGTAGGAGGTATTATAGCTTCTTCCCGATATTTAGTACAATCGGATCATCTTCAAAGATCAAGCATTACCTTTTGTTTTCCATAAGTGTCCAGACCCTGATTTTTCATTTTTGTGATGCAAATGCAATCATAGTTCGAAAGTTCATATTCATAGTTCATACCTACCACTCTTCAAATTATGATTTTTACTATAGTATAATTTTTTGTAGAGAAATTCTCCCCCTGTGTTATATTTTTTTGTATGGTAATTTTTTAAAACAAATAATGATCAATTGTGCCTTGTAAGTTGTACTGTAATAATGAACCATGTTCAGAAACAGCCCTTTCAAAGATCGTTAAGTGATATGGAGCCGAAGGGGTCAGAAAAGTAAAAAATGATGAACCTTGAAGGCGATATCGTTCTTTTCGGAAGTTACCAAGTGTCTTTAGTTCTTATAGAGTTAGGTTAGTACACAGGTATGAAAGAAGGACGATGATGTAATGAAGGGAAATCTGATTTTTTGTGTCCCAAGTCCCAAGACATGCATTGACGTTGTTTGCCTTAAAAATTGACCTGGGAGACGAACAACCACAGTGAGAAATGAAATTTTGAACTGACAGGTTCGGTTCTGCGTTCGACAGTAAAGAACGGTATTTTTCTTGCTTCTGTTACGAATTGTCTCGGGGAAACAAATTGGGTCAACTTTGAAACAAACGTACGTTGGAAATTCATAACTGGAGTGTACGAGAGGGAAAATGTATTAGATGCATTGGACAGAGACAAAAAGGTGTGTTCATGAATAATGCATAGGTTTCCATTTCACCTTGTCATTATTCTTTTCTGCTCCTCTATCTCGTTTAAGGGAAAACAAAACAACGGAATACTTGAATATCTGATTTCATTTTGGATGATATGATGATTCTTGTTTATTTTTCTCTATTTGTTATACATGTTAACGTTTTCTTTGACTGAAAAATTCGGGAGCTTCTGTTTTTACGGCGCAGAAAACATTTGACAATGTTCTCATTTTTCCGGAGGAATTTTATCTGTGGCGGTAAAAAAAATCTGATGATTTTGTAGTTGTACAGTTGTATTGTAGGTTTTCGTATGAACACGCATTTTTATAGCAATGCATGTTCAAAGGTCATGGCCAATACCTGACCACCTACCATTACATTGTCACTTGTCACATTGTTCAAGCATAGTTTATGTGTGTTCCACGTTTTTGAACATGACAAGACAAAAATGAGTTTTTGAAAATAAAAATGCTCAATTTTTTGGAAGACGCAATGACGATGAGATGACTTTTTGTCACGGTGAATTTTTACCTTTTTCCCTTCAGGTTCAAATGGAACATTACGATTTTTATGTAGTAGAAATAACGAACATTTATTTAGAAAATCTCGTCGTGTGACTTTGACTTGTTCCTTTTGCGGTATGTTTCGTGAAGGCTCAAATAAATGTCCAAGGGACACGAGAAGAAAAGCTGTTTGACAAAAGTCTCTCGTCGGCGCAGGGTCCCTGAGACTTGATAAGATCAAGTCTTCACGCCTTCTTAACCGATACCTTTTGTATCTCCCTTGTCAGACGCAAACTACAAATCATCCTGACCCTTTGGGACACTTGAACTTTTACCTTCTTGTAAACACGGAATGCATTTACTTTATGGGACACGATTCGATACTTCCTTGTACTTGTAAGGATACTATAATGCTACTTTTCACCAGTGATCTGCGTTCACCGTTCAAAATTGTCCTCTATACTGAAAAATTGTGTTCAAATGTCTGTCCTCCTATTGAATTCGACACGGTGTGACTTCACGAACGAATTACACGAGGATCAGGTCAAAGGGTCACTAAAACATATATACCGTTTTTTATCAACTTTTTGATAATGTAAAGCCAATTAGACAAAACTTCAAAATTGTTGTTAGTCGAAGAGAGTGAATGACAAACTCGTGTTCTTGAGGACTTGGACTCGGATCGAA
>JABASF010003379.1:0-10504 GCA_019776145.1 Harlomillsia oculata
AAGTTCGATTACGCAAGACTACAGACTACACAGTTCACAAGTTCACAACAAACACAAACTGTAATGACCTTCGATTCTCCTAATTTACAATTTGACGAAATAACACTTCTACATCAACACCGAATATGACGACAACTACTGAGGCCTCTGGTTTAATGAGCAATTTGTAAAAAAGTAGTTTAGCTTTACTCGTCCGTCCTTTTTTGTCAACACTAACACTACACTAAAATATTATTTATAATTTCTATAAATAAATGAAAACTCCTTCGACTAATAAATGGACATTTACTATACGGATCTCCATAACATGTGAGCGACGTCAAGTTGTTCCAAGAGTTCCAACTGTGTATCTCACGTTGTAATAAAATACAAAATCGGATATTTTTTAAAAGACACTTTAACCATCCAATGTAAAATTATAGGTGGACTAAAAATGACACTTGACTTTGATTATGAATTGATGCTATCAAAAAGGTAATTTGGGAATATAGTTTTGAAAGGACGAATGGATGGAGATTGTGCCAATTCCGGAGGGCAGGAGAACTCAACTGAAGTCCCAAGTAAAACTCCCTTGTTGAGTTTCTTATACAGACTTTTTGGCTATGGCTTTTTCCCTGCTTCGTCTACGCAATGCTTTCATTTAAGTAGGAACAACTACAAAATAGCACTCCTCGAGTTTTTACATTCGACGATTCGTCTCCTGCGTTTGCCTTCTGCTGCATGCATCCATGGGGTTTGGGTTTATGTCTATGTCTCACATTCACATCTCAGATCACAAAATCCCGTTCCCCATATGTTGTCCATACCACCACCAACCACCGCACCAGATGAAGGAAGAATCAACCTCCACCACCGCACCGCCAGCTTCAGCAAAAACACACAACACACTTCCAAGTTGAAACGGATACGGATTCCCTTGCCTTTTCTTCACCTTTCTTACTCTTACTGTCTTATATACATCTCATGAATCTCATCTCGTCTCCGGTCCCATGAGAAAACACCATTGCAAATCACAGCATCTCACAGTCTTACACCTTCCAGCTTCTTGGGTGAAAGCAGTAACCCCAGTATGACCAGTATACCAGAGCATTCTTTAAACAGATTTTTGAAAAATGCCACAGACAAACGAGCAGGTCAGGTCATATACTTTGCGTTCTGCAAAGAGTTATGGGTGCATCGACATTCGACGTGGAGGATTTGGAGGAAGAGGCAACGAGGCAAGTCACGATCATAAAACCGAAAGAATTTACATGCGCTTTTTCATGTAATCTCGTACTGGAATCGAATCGGAACGAA
This sequence comes from Harlomillsia oculata, assembly GCA_019776145.1. Classification (NCBI taxonomy): domain Eukaryota; kingdom Metazoa; phylum Arthropoda; class Collembola; order Entomobryomorpha; family Oncopoduridae; genus Harlomillsia; species Harlomillsia oculata. Next base: position 1,297 of record JABASF010003379.1, read on the forward strand.
TATAATATTGGTTGTTGATTGTATGAGTGTATTATTGTCATATTGCCTCTTAATTTCGTAGCGTTTGACGATCTGAGATGATGACAGGATGACGTGATGTGATGCGGGTGTGATGAGGCTAATAAAATGAGATTATGGCAGTAAAAGTGTCATTAGAATTGAAAGGTATTTGGTATTGGAACTCCATGTTATATTGGGTAAAGGAAGAATGAAAGTGACTAAAATCCGATGATCCCATCATGATTTTGTGAATAGTAAGCCATGCACTTCTGTGCCACTTCGAGGTTCGATCGAGTTACAACGCGGTGGCGTCGTTGACAACGATGATGACCTGTCACGTCATGTCATGATTCCTGCAATGCAGCAATGCCATCACTGACACTATTTGAAAGAAGTTCGTTGATTCTATGAATGAGATTTTGTAAATATAAAATGTAGTGTACTGGAATGGAATGCGTTTCGAGTGTGATTGGATGACGAATGTCGTCGTACCTATCGTCGTACCTGTTGCTGTTTTCTTATTCAAGAATTTCTAGGGAATATTAAAGTGCTTAAGGCTCAAGGGCTCAAAGGGTCTAAGTGAGAGAAAGAAAGGAACGGAACGGATTCCTTTTGTTCCTGTTATGCACACTCACGTTGTCAGAGTTGTCACGCTGTCCGCATCTAACAACAAAAGTGGAGCAAAGTAGGTGAACTTTTATTAAAGGTGAAGTAAGAAACATGATTCTAAAATTAGGAAAAAATAAGAACCGGAACTTTCGTCGTGGTCAACCGGTACTTTTTCGTCTCCTCGTCTTTACTTCGCCACCGAAGAATGCACCTTTGTGTCCCTTAAGGATCCTGGAATGGTGCCTTCGTATTTAAGGAAATTCACGCTCCCTGCCCCCTTTTCATTCTCATTTTGCCAGTGGTCCTTCCCGTGTCTCACGTTTTCATGTCCGTGCTCAATGGAGCACAATTATATTATGTATTTTAATCATTCTGTTAATTAGTTCACGTAACTCATCAGTGTTCTTTCACGTGCTTAAACTCTTCGTTAAATCGAGACAATAATATAATTAGCATTCCAACATGGGAATGCGACAACGTGGGGTGTTGACGTCGACTGCGGTGCTGTGGCTGTGCCTTGTTCTCGATGTGACCCTTGCCCAGAACGATTTCTTGGCTAGTTTTGGAATACCAACGACGCCAGTGACCCACTTGGATCCACAGTCGTATGAAAAGTGCCCTTGTGTCTTGCGTGACCTTTGTCCTAGGTTGTACGGTCAGGCAGCATTGGATGTCCGGGAAATGGGAATACTCGAACCTTGCACGGAATATGGGACCGTGCGATGTTGCGGTGTTTCGGTAATTTTTCAGTTTTCAAAGTGTTTCTAATAATCTGTCTCCTGGATTTTTAATGTGACGTTCATTATGAACTTAATTATGATTAGGTGCGTGTCGTGGAGAAATCTGGAGAACCTGAACATCATCTCTCAGATTTTGAGCCTATGACAAGTTTTAGCTTACATAACCCAGTCACGAGTGACGGGAAATATGAGATTACCGAAGGTGACTTGGCATTGTCGGAATCAGTGATGGCGTTCAGCGTAGTTGACCCTGATCCGAATTTGAATTCAGAAGGTCCTCCCAAGCAACAACCACTGAAGAAACTGAGAAGAAGAAAACCAGGATCGCGCTTAGAAAACAAAGAGGGGGAAAATGAGAAATCTTCTGGAGACACAAGTTCCCAGGTTGACCAAGTTGATTGGAAACTTGTGAATTCGGAGGAATCGGGAAATGTGGAGAAGGAATCGTCTCCTGTTAACACAGAAGGGAAGTCGAAGACTCACAAATTCATACCCACACGGAAAAACAAGATCACATTTCAACCTGAAGAATCGGAGAAAACATCGAAACCGGTTATCAACGACGCTGAATCAGATCCAATTGCCAAGTTGCCATCAATTTCTCCAAAAATACGGCCTTTTGTGAACAGAAAGCCCGACATGAGTTCCTACTACACGACTACTTCCGCACCTTTACCAGAACCGGAGAAAGACAGTGATGTACCCGAACATTCAAAAAATGATGAGCATGATGATACCGAATCGACCATTTCGCCTACTCAATTCTCCGTCCCAATTTACAAAGCAACACAAAGACCCCGGGTGAAGTCCGCCTTGAAATTCCCAGGAGGGATGAAACCAAAACCGACATTGGAACTTAACTTGGTGCAGCCAAAAGAAACTGACACAGTGGTCACGTCCACCGTTCCTCCTGCTCAAATTAAGCCACGTCCAAAAATCCCATTCCGAAAACGACCATTCAACCCGAAAAAATCAGAAGATGCGACCATTCCAGAATCAACACCAGATGAACCTTCCCCCAACCTCAACGAGCCTGAGCCTGACTCCGAAACGGATAAATTTAAACCGAAATTCGTGATGAAAAAGCGTCCTACAATAATCACAAGTCAACCAGTCGAGGAAGACAAGGAAACTAATTCTCCAACTGAAAATAAGGAAGACCAGAAGAAAACCGAAACATCAGAAGAACCTCCTAACTTTGCAATGAGCGGTGGCAGTGATACACTCAATAATATGTTTCCCATTGCCCCTACACCGCCATCGGAATTTCGGACGAGACCAAAACTGATGATGCGAAAGAAACCTATCCTACCAGTCCCTGATCCACTTTCCGTACCTGGAGAAGTGCCTATGAATGTTGAAACAGTGCCTCCAGTTTCACTTGATGAAAAGCCCGAAGAGTCGACGACGGCGCCTGATTTTCCACGAAGAAGGCTCAGTATGAGGAAAAACTCTGGAATGGCTACGCAGTCAATTCCAGAAATCTCGGGGCAAGATGTCGAAATTAAACCTGTGGAGCCTTTAGTGGACCAAACACCACCAGAAGACAAGCCCGAAGTGTTGACATCGCCCGATGTTCCAAGACGAAGGCTTATCATGAAGAAAAAACCGGCAGCCTCGATACAACCAATATCAGAAAATTCGGGACAAAATGTAGAAACTAATCCCGTGGAACCTTTAGACCCGAAGAGTCGACGACGGCGCCTGATTTTCCACGAAGAAGGCTCAGTATGAGGAAAAACTCTGGAATGGCTACGCAGTCAATTCCAGAAATCTCGGGGCCGGATGTCGAAATTAAACCTGTGGAGCCTTTAGTGGACCAAACACCACCAGAAGACAAGCCCGAAGTGTTGACACCACCTGATGTTCCAAGACGAAAGCTCATCATGAGGAAAAAACCGGCAGCCTCGATACAACCAATATCAGAAAATTCGGGACAAAATGTAGAAACTAATCCCGTGGAACCTTTAGTGGACCAAACACCACCAGAAGACAAGTCCGAAGTGTTGACATCGCCTGATGTTCCAAGACGAAGGCTCATCATAAAGAAAAAACCGGCAGCCTCGATACAACCAATATCAGAAAATTCGGGACAAAATGTTGAAACTAATCCCGTGGAACCTTTAGTGGACCAAACACCACCAGAAGACAAGCCCGAAGTGTTGACATCGCCTGATGTTCCAAGACGAAGGCTCATCATGAAAAAAAAACCGGCAACCTCGGTGCAATCGACTCCAGAAAATTCGGAACCAGGTATTCAAACTGTACCCACGGAACCATTAATCGACATCAATCCAGAGCTAGAGGACAACTCCGAACAAGTGAACTCTCCTCCGTCCGACGTTCCGAGACGAAATCTCTTCATGAGAAAGAAACCGACAGTCATGATTCCATCAACACCAGAAAATTCAGAATCGAGTGTTGAGACGAATTCCGAGAAATCTTCAGAGAACATCAACCCAGCATCCGAAGACAAGCCTGAAGAGGTGGCACCGTCTGCTGCTGTTCCCAAACGAAAACTCATCATGAGAAAAAAACCGACAGTTATGCTCCCGTCGGTTCCGGATGCTGAATCTAACCCTGTCGAACCTCCAGTCGACAGCATCCCACCGCTGGTAGACTTGGTGAAACAAGACGACAACATTCCGACGACTCCATTCAGACCAAAGCTGACAATGCGAAGAAGACCACTGACTTCAAAACCAACTGAGGAAACAAGTGAGTCTCCATTGATCCCCGAAACTGAAGAAAAGGTAGAGACACCACCACCGGTGCCGGACGCAGAAACGTTACCAAAATTACGACGTCCACTCTTTAAACTTCGACCTCAACCAGTGTTTCCTAAAAGGGAAGAACCAACCACTGAACAACCACGAATACAAGTTCCAGAAAAGCCAGATGTCATAACACCTGCGCCACCGGAACAGATCCAACCAGAGAGCCCAGTTCCTGTTGAGGTCACTAAAAAGCCTGTGACTGTGGTGTCCATTGCTTACACGCCAGAAGTGCCGGTAACAGAATCTCCAGTAAACGAAAAAGAACAGGACCTTAGGGTTATCAAACTCCCGGGATCGTCAGCTACAGATCCACTGAATGCAATGATCATTAAGCGTAAGGTGAAAAAGCGAAAACAGAAGCCAGAGGAAGGAGTAGAGCAGCAATCAGTGACCGTGAACAACCCAATGGAATCCTCGGAGTCTGACCGCACCACTGTGGCCCCCACGGAACCATCAAATCCATTTGCGTCATTCACATTCCCACCGATGCGGAAGTACAAGTTGACGATGGCAACAACCGAGTCCTACAAACATAACGATTTGGCCATTACAACCGAGTCACCCCAATCGACTTATGACGTCACAACTATGACTTCTTCCTCGAGCTATTACAATAAGGTAACCGGACAGGTAACTAATTCCAGTTTACTTTTTAAAAACAATAATTAATCACTTTATGTATACATATTATTTCATTAATAACGTTCCTATAATTAGGAGGCGACGTCGGAAAAGCCAACATTTTCGGCCCCGGAACGATCGAATATGGTGCGGTACACACCAATGACAATTCAAAGGAAACCCATCAAAAAGTACAGAAAGAAGACACAAGTCATCGAGTCTTTTGAAATGAAACCGGATACCACGACTTCTTCACCGGAACCGGTCCCGGTTGAGTCCAAAGTCCCGGAATACTCGAACCCCGAGGTAAAACCTGAAATCGTGGAAATGAAGCCGTACGTCAAACCAAAGCCTGAACCAAGTACTGACCACGTGTCTCCTTCAATCCTAAGAGTCACGTCGACCTATTCAAAAATCCGAGGTCAAACCACGCCTACTGCGGGACCAACACCCACAAGTCAAAGGTTTACAATTCCATCCCAGCTTTTCAACTTTTTGCCATCTGCCCCTACACCAACTATATTGGCATTGAGGCCGACGGAAACGACGACTGAGCAGTATTCCTATGCTCCGGAGAAACCTAAGGAACCAGCACCGACGGGCACTTATTCCGAACCTTATGACGTCGTCCTGGATAAAGAAGCACGGAAAGTGTTGCAGCAAACCGAGGACTACAAATCGAAATCACCTTCGCAGGGATATAAAAAGCATTCTTATGCTAAACGACCAAGTGCACCAAGTGGCCCTGCAGTGTCCCCAGACAGCTATCAAACTAATTACTACGGTGAGACAACGACAACGAAACAAGTAGATCTGGAATCCGTTCCGGAACAACAAAGTGCTTTTCCAAGTTCTGGGCTGGAGGCCATGAATACAAAAGTAAAAGAAAGTGAGGGATCAGCGGAGGGTCCGATGGAACCAAAAAGTCCCGTTGTCGTACCTGTCAAGCGAAAGCGGGTCAAACCACGTCCTATGAATAGCCGACCTACTTTCACACCTTCGGACAATGAGTCTCCATCAGGTTCATTGAGTGAAAGTCAAGATATTTCCTATGGTCCAAAGCGTCCTCAGACACACGTGGATTTTGGAACAAAGACGCAGTATGAAAACAAGGTCAGCGAAGACGCGTACTCGAAGGGTCCATCCACTACAAGTGCCCATAAGGAAACCGTAGTAATCGCACCTATTGTTCCTGAGGTTCCGCCTTATACTCCTCCTCGAGTTGGCTACAAGGACCCACTTAAGTTGGAGTCCTTCATGCCACAAAATATGCTGACGACTACACCTGTCCCGGTTTCAGTATGGCAACCGGAATCACCCGAATCTCAAACAGACCAGGAACACGATGTTGTGCTCAAAGTCTTACCACCTTTCCAAAGTAGAAAAGCTGTGCCCAAAGTACCAATTACCGTTGTAGCTCCTCCAGTATTGGAAATGGACAACAATCCGATTAAACCGACAGAGAATTCCGAATCAAGTTATAAAACCGAACATTACAATCAACAACCTAAAATTAATTATCGGCCCATAATTCATGCTGATGATGAAAACATTCGAAGTCCGTACCGATATAAAATTGAAGTAACGACGACGACTGAAAATCCAATGTACTATCATCAGAGTCCCAATGACGGAAGTTCCGGAAGTCACTGATGTCAAATTGATTGCACCACCAACTCCCGCATCGGCTTATGTGCCGTACAAGCCACAACCAATCAAAGAGACGTTACCGATTCCAGCAGTCCGGCTTCATCCGTCTAAACCAACAGAATCGTCCTCAAGGATCAAAGTACCAGCCGTATTTTCATTGGAGCCACCCTCAGCAGGAGCCGAAAGACACGTCGCCACCAATACTTCCAGTTGTTGTGCCTCAGCAGCAAACGGAAACCGTTGTGCCAAAGCCAATGAGGTATCCCGAACAAATTGAGGTAACCAGGCCGGTCATTTCACTACCATTACCAAATCCGGCGCCAATTCAAAGACCACCAGTAGCACTACCCGTTCCTGTCCTCATACCTCAGCCACAGCGAATCAGACCGAATCCACCGCCATTCGCCCCGGAACCCACTGAAACACTGATAGATAGGCCATTCCCACCGACGCGCTTCCATATCCAAGACGGACAATTCCATTCATCCAACAAGCCGTATGAACATCCCAAACCAACATACGGAGAAATTGTTCAGCGGCCCGAGCCATTGCCAATCCAGGAAATGACAAGAATTCCACCACCCATGCCACATCAACCTGTGTCACCAGATAATGTTCCAGTTGTAAAACCAATGACACCACCATTGCTACCCAGTGGTCCGTACAGCAACGAATTGAAGGCCAACTATCCGCCTTTACATTTGCAAGTACCAGTTCCTGAGAAGAAACCTACTTATGAAGAAATGAGACTAACCCGACCCTTGGGACTGTTGAGACCCACCAACTACCAAGTCGGTTCGGAATTGCCTCAGATACCACAAATTCCGATTCAACCGGTAGCAAAACCTCCAGTCCAATTGCCAGTGCCGGAAACGTTTTATAACGTCGGATTCAAGGAAGATGAAAAACCGGCTGTACCAGTTCCAAAACCGACGACTTATGTTCATCAACAACCGTACCGACCCGATGTCTCCAATCCGACAGGCCACCGAATTCCATTGCCGCAAACCATGCTGCCATTATCCGGGGATCCAAAAGCACAACCACAAGCTCCTTACGTCCATCAACCCGTGCAGAACAAGCCTCCAGTAATGTACCCGCCACAACAGTTTCAGCCTGAGCAACTGAAATCAATTCCTCGACCGGAAGTGGTTCAGCCGCAGATAAATCATCCTTACGTTCACCAACCGCTTCAAAATAAGCCTCCGGGAATGTACCAACCTCAGCCACAACGCGAGCAACAAAGACCTGTTCTCCGTCCAGAAATGTATCCAACACCGAGACCTATCTTGAATCCGGGGAATAAGCCATATTCTCAGCAGTATTCTTCACCTGACGGATGGAAACCATCGTCAACAGGAGCAGCTCAAAGTGCTTACAATAAACCGACAGAACCAAAACCAATGGCTCCAGGACCATTAAAACAGGAAAAGGTAAAACTTGGAGCAACCCCGAACTCAGGACCTCAAGGGTACAAGCATTCCTATCCCGGACAGCAAGTCGAAGGTCAAAAACCAGGTAACCCATACGGAAACTCTAAACCTCAGCCTCCTGCTCCAACTCCAGCAAAGCAGTATGGAGAAAGCCCGCCCAAGGTGCCTGGAATCTACAATCCTGCAGCCGGAGAAGTACAACAAAACCTCCCACTAAGTTATTACAGACAGAATCCATACGGGTCACCAAATCCGGGTCAAAGAAAACCCCCAGGTCACGAAAAGCAGCGTTTCCATGATGTTCCTGCTGCAATCAAACCTCAACCTTATGGAACTCAACCTGTACGAAATCCAGGAGGCCTTCCAATGCAAATTCCTTCACAATACTACAATCAACAAAAACCGTTTCCAAATCAAATGATACCGAACCGAATTCGGAATCAAGCAAGAACATCCCGGGCGGCGAACTTAGAACAACTGGAAGAAGAGTTAGCTGAGCTGATTGTAAGTCAAAAGGAGAAAGAGAATGCTGACGAAAAAAAACTTGCTGAGTCAGGCGTTGAGCAGACCAAATCGGAAATGACATCAGATGACAAAAAACAGGAAACTATTAAAAGTGAAGAGATCCAGAAAGACGAACTACCGAAACCAGAAACGAATCCACCTGAAGCAACAATCAAAAAGACTGAAGGAGAAAGCAAGGAAAATTCGAAACCAGTTGTTGACGCTGAAGAGAATCCAGAACCCTCAAAAAATGACCCGAATCCAGAAGAAGAAGAACCCGAATTCGACTTACTAGTGGAAGAAAGCAGGGACGCAGTAGCGATGGTGAAAGTACCTGGACTCGTCATTCCTCTCCCCTTCACAAAAACGAATGCTGAAGACAAAGGTTCGAATGAATTTGTGGCTCCGACTACAACCCAGGGTGGGTTTTTCCCAGTGGTGACTTACAGCGAGAATGACCCGGGTCCGATTCTTGTTAAGATATTGCCAAAACAGGAACAACTGCTCCCACCGTCGCCATCCAAACCACAACCACAACTCGTTGTCAATTTGCATAATGTGAAAGCAATGCCGAATCTTTTACCTCCTCAGCCCAACGTTGGTTGAAACTCATAAATTATTTACCTTTTGACATCACAATCACAATTAATGATTTTTATTTTTAAAATGATTATTCACCATCGTTTTGTCACTTTCTCTTTGGGTTGTACGCCGTGAAGTTAAATGCTAATTTATTATTATTTACAAACTTTTTCCTTACAATTTTACAAAGCTGTCGTCAGTTTGAATTCGAACGCGTGCAATTGCAAATTGTCTTAAGTTATTCTGTTGTTTTAATTTTTAACTAAATAAACCATAAACGTTAGATTCATTA